>JAABKJ010000531.1:0-48771 GCA_011634705.1 Andricus grossulariae | reverse complement strand
CCTTATTGGCTAAACTTCATTGAAGGATATCTCTGCGAAGAAAAATGATATCTTTAATTTAAAAAAAGCTTTTTAAAGCTTGAGAGTTGTACTTCTATATGGCATGACCTGACTTTAGAAAAAAAGTTTTTCACGATGTAACATAAGGTCAGATATATAAAAAAAAAAAAAATTTCACACTTTTAGGTTATGATATCTCAAAAACCTGACGTGCTGGGAAAATTCTGATTTCGGATTCGGATTCTACGCAAAAAATGACATCGAAAATGACCCTTAGTTGGCCAACAATAATTGCAATCCATTTTTTGCAGATCTGTGTAGTTAACTGCGGAAAACTTCAAGTATTAAAAATTCTAGATCTGCTGAAAATTACAAGATTTTCAAATATGAACGTTTAAAATTGCATGGTAAATTACATAATCTTTCAAAATTGTAATTTTCAAGTCAATAGCCTTACGTATTTAAAGAATTATTAGTTTAAAACATCCAAAGATAACAAAATTTTTAATCAGATTTTGAAAATTGGGCAATTTCAAGAAGTTTTAAATTAAACAATTCATGACAATTTTTTATGTAATTTTCTCAAAATTGAACAGTTTATAATAAGATTTTGATTTTGGAATTGAAATTTAAATGAATTAATTTTGATAAGTACATAATATTAGGCACAGTTTGGCAATTATTAAGAAACGAAATAATTTCACAATCCTAATTAAAAAAATATTTAATTTTAAACGAAGTTTTGAATCGTTTCAAAGTCCAATTTCAATTAAGAATTCTACAAAGTGTGAGACTTCTAATTGGATATTTTACTCTTCTAAGAACTTAAAATCAAAAATTATGAATTTGTTAACGTTTCGAAATTAGAATTGTTGAATTTGAAACATTTCAAATTAAAACATTGTCTGTTTTTATTGACAAGTCTTGAAATTGTTTACATTTTCAAATAAAAATCTTGACTGATTCTTATTTGGATATTTGTCTACTGTTAATTATCTAAATTAGAAGCCTCCCGATTTATAATAATTTACATTTTCAATTTTTAATTTCTGAATTTTGAATGGTCTCCTTTGTATTTTTAGTCAAGAATTTAGTTTTTAAAACTTCAAATAAAAAAATTGTTCGCTTCAGTGTGGTCAAAATTTCTTCTTAGAATAAAATACAAATAATAATACAAAAATATGAGACATTTTACATTATTTTTATTTCGACACGTTTACTTAACAAATAAATACCGCTATGTTGCGATCAAATATTTTATTCTGATATTGATTGAAATAAAAAAATGAATTTTAAGTTTAGAGCCTTGATCCAAAATTCTGAGGAACAACTTTATTTTTCAAAGACTGCAAATTGCTCTTTTTTATATGGTCTATGTCCAAAAAGTTACGAAATTTGCACTATGACTTTAAAAAAATGGATCTTTAAAAAATTAAGTAAATATTATTTTTAATGATTTTTCATCTGGGTTTCCTGCTAATACAAGCGAATTCAAAATAAATTTCTTTCATGCGAAGAATTTACTAAACTAGTTTTAAAATAAAAATTTTTAACTAATTTTAACACCAACGTTTTTTGCAAGGAGAATGTATTGTAAATTAAATTATTGAAGCTTTAAGGTTACAAATTTTACAGTCTAAACTTTGTCGATTTTTATTTAAAGTTGAGTTCTTTGCCTTCAAATAAATAAAGACATCTTTGAAGTACATTTTAAGAAAATGATTATGGGAAATTTTTAATCAATGGTCCTTCTCTGAACGTAAAAATCTTAAAAAATAATGACAGTTTTTTCGTGCTCTATTTGGCAGTGTATTCGCCATTTCATTATTGTCCTTATTTTATTAGGAATTAATAAAATAATTTAAATATGAAACAAGTGACTCCGGGATCCGACTAGTGGTCTTCTTCTAAGACTCAAGTGAAACAATTTAGTGCCAACCAAGACAATTTCTCAGAGCTTCATTTTAATTCCTGAAAGAATAACTTTTTAGAATGATTTTGACAATCCCCTTGCTTATTATTATTGTTTTTATTTCAACTTTATCTCATAATACTAAGGTCCTACAATATGTGCTATTACTATGCTATTGTAAAGTACTCGAATTTGCCTAGATCTTTGCCAGGGGAGAGGGAAACTTCAGAAAACCTACTTTCCGAGTACGGGCGTCAAACCTCCTGCTCGACATTAGTTAAATGCAGGGAAAGCACGACCTAGGCCAGGGTTCACTACTTTCGACAGGCTTTGATTGACGTGACAAGTGCCTAAATGACAGAAAGTTTTAATCTCATTCTTTTTCTTCGGTTCTGAGAATCCTACAAACTGTACAAAGGGTTAGGGTCGTTACGGTCAGTCAGTAAGTAGAGGAAAGTAATGACCTAGTCTTCGTGAATCACACTGTCAATCATGTCAGTAAATGACTTACTTCTGGTGAGCCCTGACCTATCTTATCTCACGAACGGATCCCCACCCGAGTGCTGGTCGCGCTCAAAATGGCCTAACTACCGCGATTCCTATGAACTGCATTTGTGAATAATAAAAAAAATGCTAATTTCTGTTTCAGGAAAACAATTGTCTCTACTCGCACATAAGATGGGGAGAGGCATTCGTCATTGTCTACAGTGTGACGTGCAAACGAAGCTTTCAGGAGGCGAGAGGACTCCTGAAGCAACTGGCGGATCTCCGCTTGCCATCCTACTTCACCGCCCTTCTACTTGGCAACAAGCGAGATCTCGATCATGCCCGGTAAGTAACTACCCTAGTATTCCCATTCCTATCGTCTGCGGAAGGATCCACTGTCCTGGGTCATGCCACCAGCGAAGTAAGATCAGTTCCTGACGTTCCTTGAACCTACTTCTTGCTTTGATAATCGGTACTCCTTTAAACCGGTTTCTCTTCTCTTTAATTTACCCTAACGATCAAGATCCTTTCCCTCTATCATATAACCTTCAACCGCGACTTCATCTGAACTTACATCGATTGTTGTTCCTGCTGCTGTTGTTGCTTGTCATTCTTCTTCTTCTTAGTTTTATTGTTGCTTACTCCTAACCTTGTCGTTCCTGCAATCTGCGTTACGTGATATTTGCCAAGGAAGCAGAGATAAGCCCACTCGGCTTTCAAAACATTCAATGTACGCAAGAATAAGCTGATAAAAGACTACTTGGTATAAACCATGCCAAGTCCCTGCAGACTAAACTTTTCATAAACAAAAGATTATTCTTTTTATCTTCACCCAGGGCAGATTTATGGCATAAGTTATCAAATCTCCTATTAGCTTGTCTAATCCCTCAGAGTCAGCAGAGGACTGGGATTTACCAACCGGCCTTACTTATTAAAAAAAAAGTTGAATTTTAATATGTGATGGCCTTCTTTCAGGAAAAATATTCTCTACAACTCTTCTGTTTCCAATTTTGAAAATACGTTTTTTATTTCAACAACTAATCATTTCCAATCACGGAAAAATGACGCTCGCTCTTGAACTTGTTTATAACATTATAAACCATTTTTCTTTCTTCTTTCTTCATTTTTCTTTCTTTCTTCTTCTTTCTCCAACAAGCGGCCCTCGATGTCTTCCGGTCCATCGGTGATTGCATCAATTCAGTTCCACGCCCAGCCCCCCTGTTCAGAGTTGCTATTTCTCTCAGCATAATTTTCCTAGTGTGTTGGCCAATTACAACTCTCATATTTCTAATATTGTAAGACGAATTCACCGGCTCATTCTGCAATGAAGGAAATTGAATATTATTGAACTATCATAACATAAGCGAGAGAGGCTGGCCTATTAAAAGTTAAAACGAGTCCACTTTCCACCTTGCTGTAACAGGATCTTCGTGTGCGTTTCCTACTGGACGATTTTCAGGTAGGTCCTCGCGTGCTTACCTGGCCACTGATTCTTTATCCCTTGTTCGTGGTCCTGGGTGTGGAAACTATAGAACCAGTGACTTGCATCAGTCCGAAACCGGATCCCGGAGACAGCCACAGAAGCTGGCGACAGAGGGCGATCATCAAAGTAACACACCCGGCAGTGGTCAATCTGAATCCAATCACCTACATAGAAATCTTTCACACATTGCCACTTGTTTACCGTCCTATTTACAATTACAGGCCTCAATAACCGGTCCCAAACTCCCTATATCTCCTTGTTCCCATTATTTTTATCATAAATCCTAAATAGACAAATTTGTTTGCTTCTTCAACCTTTATTCCTCGCTACTGAAGACCATTATTTTCGAATTTTCTACATTCAATATAAGTTTATTTTCTGTAAGGTATTTCCCAAATATCCTCATCATATTTCTCGGCACCTCTTCTTCCCTTGCTAACAACACTATATTATCCGCATATACCAGTGACCAGAATCTATTTCCCTCTACGACCAATCCCCTTTCTATACCCCTCTTAAATTCCTCTTAAATGATGTCCAAAACTCCTTTGATATTTCTTTTACCACTCTTACTATATCCTTAGTTTCTTTATATAAGGTAAACGTCCCAGTAAAAACATATGATTTTTTTCATTTAATATTACTTTAACATATTTTTCAACAAAATATACACATCATAACCTGATTTCACGATTACTGGGACCGTCACGATTACTGGGACATTTACCTTATTTCTCTGACTCTTTCTATTCAACTTCTTATTATTTCCCTTTTGGCCATCACCTCCCAAAGCTTATTCATATCTACCGACATGAATAAGCTTCTGGTAATATACCCTTACCTTCTTCCTTCTTCTTTAATCTCTCCGTTAATACCAATGCAAACACTTTATAAGCGTATTCAAAAGTGTTATACCCCTGTTATTTTCTACTTGTTCTTTTTCCCTCTTTTTATTTATTGGCGTTATCAAGCCCTCTGTCTACTGCTCCATGAATCCTTCTCCTCTCCACTCTTTTTTGATCACCTTTCTTAATTTTGTTCTGGCTTGCTCGCTACTATAAATCCACGCTTCATTGCTTAGCCCATCGATTCCTCCCGCTTTCCCTCCCTTTAATTTCTTTATTTTTCCTTCTCTCCTCGTCCTCTAGCTCCATCTCCTCCTCATCCCCTCTATTATTCCCCTTGGCCAATTTTTTGTTTGTCTTTCATCTGACCCTTGATCCTTTGAAATATTCTCCCCATTCTTCCATTCACATATTGCCACTTATGCTTTCCGTTTTCTTATCCATTTTATTGATAAATCTCCTCGCTTCTTGTTTCTTATTAATACTATTAATTTCGTCCTCTATTTCCTTTTATTTATTTCTTCTTTGCCTTTGTATAGTTCCGTATATTCTTTTCGAGTCCCGCCAAATTTTTGTCGCCTTCCCATCCTAATCTCTATCTTTTACCTACCTCATTTAACTCTACACTCAATTTCCTCACCTTTTCCTACCCTTCAATATTTGTAATTACTTAATCAATTACTGTTGCTGAATTCTCCTTCTCCATCTCCTGTTTTGTTACCATTGAGTACATATGAACTCCTTGCTCCCACCACCTCCAATAGTTTTTTTTTTGTCTATGTTAAGCAACTGATCTTTTTTGTTTCTAATATTATAATCCCCGTCCATGTGTTAACTAACCTTTTTCCTATTCTTACATTCCCCTCCCATTATGCATATCTCTTCCTCTTCTTCTTTTATGTGATTCTCTATTTTTTTCTTGCATTTTTCATTCCTTTCCCCTTATAAATTGTCAAAATTCTATACCAGTTTCTTTTTATGTTTACTTTTATATCCTCTACCCCCTCTTCTCCCTGTTATTTCCTTTTCAGCGGTAGTTCCTAAAGCTCCCTATTTTCCAGATTTTGTCTGTATAGTACCCTATTATAGTATAGCCAATATTTGAAAATTTGTTAATGACATCAAGACATCTAAACATTGCACTCTCTCGATGTCATAAATATCTTGGAATCTCTTCTTTAGTTTTCCTGAGGACCCTTATGATCCTTTTGGTCCTATAATTCTCTCTTAAACGTAACAAAGATAGTTCGGAATAATGTCAAATTGAAAGCTTTTGCATTGTAACAATCCTGAATCGAGAACTTAAAAAATGCAACCGAATAAAGTTGCTTAGTCTAAATTAAAATCGTTTCAAATTGTATAATGTCAAAATGCAAGCCTCAATGCTTAAACAATTTTAAATTTGAATATCAAATTACGATTTCAAATTTAAATTGTTTCAAATGCTACAACTTCAAAATGATTATTAATGTTTTGCGTTTAAAATTAAACACATTCCAAATAAAAAAGTTCAGAATTATATAATTTTATATTGATATATTCGAACTTATTAAGCAATTTTAAATTAAAGAAATGCAAGCAATTTCAAATTGAGCCTCAAAACTGAAATTCCGGATGGAAAGAGCACAAATGTACCCCTTACATAAGAAAAATATTTCTCTTGCATTAAATAAAGCGTTTCTTTAATATAATTTTTTTCATTTCACGTGGAAAGATTTACCCACCACATTAAGTATGGTTACCATGTCAACTTTATTTTATCTTCTTTTGTTTTGATACGACAAAATTCAACTTTACCAACTGGAAAATTAACCGCAACAAAAATGGGTAATAAAATGGACAACAAAGGATTTTTGCATTGCACAAGATGGGATAAATAAAACTGTAGGAATAATAATTTAAAATCTGTAAGATTTCATGTTTTCGGCATGAAAACCTACGTAGCGATCTCTAATTTTTTTTAATCTGCCCAAAATAGGTAAAAATTTTTTCATCAAAGAAAACGAAATTTTCGATTTAAGGTTTTAGAAAATCCAAAACAGGTATTTCGCGACACATAGTAGTGCTTCTATATTTTTGAAAGTATGTACATAGTTTAATATCCAAACTAAAACCTTGTCCATATCTGTTAACGAATTTAATAACATAACAATATCCGTATGTATGACATCGCATAATTTCGCAAAATCCACAAATTGTCGACACATGATCTTGCATAATTTTAAGAGTTTCAATAAGCAGAAAAAATTGACCCTAATTATTATGCAGGAACAAGAAATAGTTTCTTCTCACTTAGTTCAACACACGTTCAAATATTAAAGGAGGCAGTTTCACGTCCTCTCATATTCAGAACTGAAGAAACTTGCAGTATAAATTCTCTTTTCATAAAGATGTAATTTATCGTTCTGAAATCTACATATAAAAAAGATTTTCTCCTGAAGAATAAAATCAACTCACATCCATCTTTCTAACATTGTGAACTTTCGATATCTAATAAGAAAAAAGGAAGTAAAAAAGAAGTTACAAAACCTGAGAATGCAAGGCGAGCAGAATCTGAGATTAATTTTGACACGTTGCACTTTCTACGTCAGAAGGTAAAAAAGGTACAATACGTTTTTAATTGAAAACTGTAATAAATCTTGCATTGAAATCTTATGACCGCGTTCTTTGGTACTTTTCGATTTCTTCGAGCGTCTTCCGGCCCGGCAGGGCGTCCACAGCTTTCCGTGTACCGTTAAGGAGCCACGGGACCGCCATTAATCACTGTGGACTATCTTTCGTCGCGATAAAACGGTTTGTCCACAGTTAATTTCACCGATAAGACCTGTATACATCGTGCTATACGAAGCGCAGGCCGCGATAGATACTGGCGATGTTGACCTGTCTTGGCGACATAGAACACCTCGTGGCAATTCGTTCCTCCACTTCGTGATGCCAATTTTCCCTCTCGAAGATCTTTCTCCATTTTCCCAAGACCCAATTTCTTTTCGGGTCTACAAATAAATTCGGTGCCTTTATTTTGATGACTTGTAACTCTTAGTCAAACTTGAAATTTTTCCCTTCCTAGCGTGAAAAAAGGCGAACCTTAAACTTCAAACTCAATATAATAGAAGGTGGCCCTGCGGACCTAATCTAAAAAATCATTAGTGAAGGCAATGGCGTCCGACAATGAGCATTTGACACACTGCATGCTTTTTGCATTCCAACTGAAAAATCATCATTGTGAAATTTCTCAAATCACCTTTTAGACGTTTTACGTGTCACCGCACCTTCTCCTAAGGCTGAGCAAATCATTTCGGTCACTTCAGTTGAATTTTTTTCGTTTGTAATTAAAAGAAAATGCAGTATCTCAAATGTTCTTTGTCGCACGCTATTTAATTGATTGATGATTTTTTAGGATAAGTTTTCACTACCTTAGAGCGGGAAAAATTCAAGTTTGAACAAGTGTTACAAGACATCAAAGTAGAAGCACCGAATTATTTGTATACCAATAGAAATTTACTGCTTGAAGAAAATAGTCCACGAATTGGCAATCATAATTATGCAAATACGAAGTGCAGGGATCGCAAGAGTTCAGTGGTTCAGTTTTAGGTGAAAAGGGGATTTAATTTATTCTTAATAACTTTTTAAATTATATGGGTATCTCCTGAATACTGAACAAATTTTCCCAGAACTTTCTACTGATAAAATAATTCAGAGAAATATTCAAGAAGATCAAAGATTGACAAATAGATAAACAGCAGAATCAAAAAATGCTCATGTTTGAATAATTTCAAATGTCTTATACCCTGAGGTGTTCAAATTATTTGTCTAAGTGAGCTAGAACGAAACAATTTGAAAACGCACAAAAATGAATATTTTAAAAACCTATGTGCTTTTTCTGTTTTTGTTTCCTAAAACGTCTAAAGTTTCTAATGTATTTTTATAAGCTAAAGGCTCTTATATGTTCAAACCATTTTTTTAATTTCAGCTAAAAATAGATTGTACTATAAGAAACACACAAAAAAAAAAGATTATTCGCAAAAATAACAGAATTATGGAGATAACCATTTTTCAAAGTACGCAGTTTGCTAGCATGTTGACCCAAACCATATAACAATCGACTCCAAATTAACTATAATTTATCAGACGGTCCTAACAATTAAAAGAAATGGTTTGAAAATTTCTAAATAGACATTCAGGACCTAAATTTTACGTAGTACCACAAACGTTGTGTGGTTCGGATTTAAAAGTACATATTCAGTTCGTAAAAAAAAAGTTTGAAGTGAAAAATTAACTTAATTTTTTTATTATTTTGTTTAAAATGTTATTATTTTGTAAAAATTTGATCCTTCTTAGTAGAAAATTCAACAGTATTTTGAAAATTCGTCCTTTGCTTTAAAAAATGTACCTGATTTGGTAGAAATTTAATCTTTTTTGATAGAAAATGCAACTGTTTGGTTGAAAATTAATTTATTTGGTCGAAATTTTTTTTTTAATTTGTCTTTTTGCGTTGAAAATTCAACTACTTGGCTGAAAGTTAAGCTTCTATATTAGACATTAATTTCTTAATTCAAGAGTCATCATTGTTATTAAAAATTCATCTCTTTGGTTTAAAAAACAACTATTTTAATAAAAATTCATCTTTTGGGCTTCAAATTCAACTATTTGGTTGAAAATTCGCTTTTTTATGGAAAATTCATATTTTCTGATTGCAAATTCAACTGTTTTGTAGAAAATTCGTCTTCTGACTTCAAAATTCAAAAGTTTGGTTGAAATTTGTTTTATTTCTTGACTGCAAAATCTTTAACAGTTTTTGATTTAAAATTAAAATATTTTCTAGCTGCAATATCAACTATTACATTTTTTGTTGAGAATTTATTTTTTTTGGTTAAAAACGCATCTCTTCGATTCAGAATTACTATTTCTTGACCAAAGATTAAACTTTTTTTTAATTCGCCTTTTTTGGATGAATTCTACTGTTTTTCTTAAAAAATTAAAATCTTTTTTGTATGAAATAGGAATTATTACCTTTGTCGTTGAGAATTCGTCTTTTATGGTTGAAAAGTCAACTACTTGATTGAAAGTTGAACAAGTTTGTTAAACATTCATTTTTTTAATCGAAGATTCACCATTATTGTTTGAAAATTCATTTCTTTGATTGAAAATTCGTCTTTTTTGAAAGAAAATTAATGTTTTTGGTTGCAAATTCATTTTTTTGTCGAAAATGCCAAATTTTTACATGAAAAATTAGTAATTTAAAGTGTCTTTGATTTATTTTTTTTTTGTTACTACAGAATTGATTTATCTTTCGCGTTCATTTACTTGATTGAATCTTTAGCAATTTCTTCGCTATCGACGATGTCTTTTAAATATAAATAAAAAAAATTAGCAAATAAATCGTTTGAGGAATATTTGTAACAGGAGCCATCAAAAATATTTTTCTTCACAGCGTCTTTTTTTGTTGAAAAGTCTACTATTATATTTTTGGTTAAGGATTAATCTTTTTTGGTTAATAATGCAATTATTTGGTTAAAAATTTAATTATTTAGTTGAAAAGTTAAATATTTTATTCAAAATTTAACTGTTTTGTTATAAAGTAATCTTTCTCAATTAAAAATTAACTTTGTTGTTCAAAATTCAACTGTCTTCTACCAAAATTGTATTTTCTGCTAGAAAATTCAACTAAATGGTTGATAATGAAACTGTTCTTGTTTGCAGTTTGATTTTTTTTGTACGAAATTTCGACCAATTCATTGAAAATTCAAGTATTTGGTTGAAAATTCAACTCTCTTTTTGTTCGAAATTATCTTTTCGGGATTACAAATCATATTTGTTCTAAAACATTTGACTTTTTAGCATGAAAACTCAACTTTTTTCTAAAAATGTATCTCTTTTGGTTGACAATTATTACTATTTTGTTGAAAATTCATCTTATTGGTTGAAAATTGTACTTTTTGGTTGTAAATTCTACGGTTTGACTGAAAATTCACCTATCTTGGTCGTAAGTAAACTATCTTATTAAAAATTAATTTTTTTGGCAAAAGATTCATAAGTTTAGTTGAAAATTCATCTCTGAAAAACTGGAAATTAACTATTCCATTTTTGATTGAAAATTGATATATTTTATAGTAGAATCTTCAACTATTTGGTTGTAAAATCGTGTATTCTATTGAAAGTTGTCTTTTTCTGTAGAAAATAAATCTTGGTTGAAAATTCATGTACTCGCATAATAATTCATATATTTAGCTGAAATTGCAATTTTTTTACTTCAAATGTTATGAATTTAGAGCTTTCACCCTATTCACTCTGTATTGAGAACAAATTGGGCTACGAAGTCTGCAATATAGAAATGTAAATTATTTTAATTTATAATTTTCTGGTTTTCTAGTTCATATCGAAAAGCATCGAAATATAAATACGTCAGTTAAGTGTCAAAGATTTATTTTTCTTGTAAGAAAATGAATTGCAATTTGTCTCAGCAGTACTAGTAAAATTTATTCTAGCAGTTATTACTTCGATTTTCACCCCCGAATTCAGCAATAGAATTTCATCTAATCTTGTAAATGCAGGCCGATAAATGAAATGTGTAATGCAATCATTACAGGCCTCTTTTTGCCTAAACATTAGTCAAATATTGTCACTTTTTAGCTTAAATTAGTCCATTTTTCCACCTTTCTCAAATACGTCGAAATGTGGCAGCTCTTGGCATTGGACACACGTAAAGTATCTGAAGTGGAGGACAACGTAGCAACCAGTTTTACAAGCGATAAAAATTTCACGGTTTAGCGCGTGAGGTGTTCTTCGGCTCCAGCGTTCACCGGTTCTTGGCGCCCGTTTGGTCGCGCTGAAATATCAAGATTGCCGCCATTGATAAGTTTATTAATATGCAATTTACTCCGGATATAACACACCCCGATAAACGGGGATCAACGTGGTTATGGGGTTTCAGGAGATAAAACGGGCGGTTAGTCTTATAGTCCTGAGGCCCAACGGTGGGGCCTAATCTTTAAGAACCCCATTAAGCCAACAAGCTACCGGTAGAAGTCGGCAAATCTTTTTAATATTCTGACGTTTACGGTTTTTTACGCGTTAAGTTACTGGAAACGTAATAGGGAAGCATTTTGGTCGTTATGGGAATGAGTCAGTGTCGGGCTAATGTTGAAATTACGTAACTGTAGTTCTGGTGGTATTGAGGTGGTATTGGTCTGTCCGGAAAGTATCCGACCTTGTGGTGTACCTAGAGTCAGAGTTAATTCTGGTCAATGATGATGTTATGCCCTTCAAAGTACTCCCCTTTGGAAGCCAAAACCTTCTTCCAACGATCCTCGTACACTTAGAAGCAGTCCTTGAAATCAGGAATGTATGGATGCTTCTGAAGTTGCGTAAGACCGTGTTTCACCATAAATCGCTAAATAAGCTGCGATGAATGGACAGGTGCGTTGTCGTGATTTTCCACTGAATTACGTCCACTTTTAATTCGCCTAAACCACTCTCTAATTTAAGTTTTACTAATAGACTCATCAGTAAGGCCAAGTTTCTGGACAATTTTAATGCACACTCTTTGTTCGGTGCGTTCCGTCATCCTGAAATGCTCGTTAACTTCGTTCATTTCTGCGATGACATTTCATGATCTGCATCAGGCAATTGATCCTGAATGATTTTTTTTATAGCAGTGCCAAATAAGTCCCTGATGTATTTTAAACCTGATTTAAATGAGGAAGCAAACATGCTAATTACAAATACAATTTAAAAACCCCACCTACTGAATACCATACTACTTCACAGCGGTTTTCCTTTGCTAAATAAAACGATTACCAATTCCTCTCAACTTTGCCCCAAAGACACTCCTCTATTCACTTTCCTTTCTTCTATTCTCATTGTATAACAGTCATCCCTTTCCAAATATATACATGCATACATCCAAACAATAAGTCCTTAATTGGCTCCTCTATTTTTCTTCCCGGCATATAATCTTCAACATATAATCTTGTCTCCTAGCTAAGCTTTTCTCACAAACTAGTTCACATAGCAGTCCGGAAAATGTTCCATATATGGTGCTGCTGCTCCTACTTGATCAATTCTAGTTAATCTAATCCCTAAGCGGAGATCAACACCTCCAGTGTCGGTTTCACCGGCGCCTGCCTTTCCTGCCTGTTCTATTCTAGCGCGATTCAATTTGTAATTGGGATCGAAACGAAAGCGGCCCCCACGAGGCCCTGCCACTTTAACACGTGTACTTGAGGCTCCACTATAATATGTGTACTTGAGCCTCAGGACCAAGTGTCTTGCTGCGATCAGGATCGTGGGAGCCAGATGATCGTGGCGCGAAGATCTCCAGGAAGCTCCTAGGCTGAATCTAACGCCATGTCTCATAAAGCATAGGATCGCCCCTATAAAATAAGAGGACAGATTAACGATGCAACTTGGACGTGTGCAGTTACGGGAGACGCGTGCACCACTGAAGTTGCATCGTACGCGGGGCCAGGACCGTGTAAAAGAGAGACATAGCCCTCCCACGCATTTTAGCTCGATGCTTCGAATATCACGTGTTCTGCGAATTTAATTGCCTCCATAAATATCGCAAGTTCTAGTCACCGGAGACCCCGCCTTAGATACGAGGATTCGAGTGGCGTGGCGCGGCGCTGGGCCCTGCGCGGTCTTTATACGGGGCCGATGTAGAAAAGTGAAAAAAGAAATAAGAAGAAAAAAATTATAAATATAGCCTACTGTATCCGTTACCCTCGCAGGCGGGAGGCCAATAATCTACCGTGAAACTAGGATCGCTGTTCGTGCCTCCTGTGAACCTTTACTTTACTTCCTCCTGCCATGCATCTCCTTCCTCCTGTCATGCTTTCTAGGAGACGTTAACGCCACTAGTTTGTAGCTCCTTAATCTTGCCAGACAAACTACACCGATTATCGGATCGGTTCCGAGTGATTAAGAAATTATGGTGCAGACTCGGAGCGATTCACCTGAATGGCTGAACAAGTCAATTTTCGTCTAGGAAATTTTCGTAATTAAAAAGTCGTATAATTTTTGATGGGGTATGGACTCATCAGAAAGTAGAAGTTTGAAGGCGGAAAGAAAATTACACAATTTTAAACTTTTGAAACCTGAATTATTTCTAATGATTCAAATTTGAGCATTCCCGGAATTCAGGACTTTTTGAAGGCGATGGTTTCATTTGGCATTAGGAAACCTTTCAGACCGAATTTAGGAAATATTGCTAATTAACAAAATGGGGCTGATTTTTCTTCACCGGAAATTTTCAATATTTTGTAACATGTTCCTCTTTTTCTCTTATTTTCCTTTTCCTTTTCCTTTTCTGTCAAATTTAAATATTGTAGAGAAACGATTTGTATAGGAATTTGATAGGAGTCTCAAATGCAGTTCGATGGACATTTCAGACAAGTTCTTTCCATAGATGGTTTTGAGGAAGTACTATTTAAACACTGAAAGGTTTAACTGTTATATTACGGTAAAGTCGGACAATTCAAAACGCTATTAGATCAAAATTTACTGCACGTTATCTAGAAATTTATGAGCAAAGTTGTAAACTTTTATGATTCAGCACTCGATCATCGATCGACCATCAGTTCGACCTCTGACCATAATATAAAGTTTATTTCAGCTGAGTTGTGATTTGTTCCTGCATAAACCGAAACCCATATATATTTTAAGAAAAATTCTAATCCAGATACTGATTTATAACACTTGAATTTTTATTTTAAAATAACCAAAATATACAAAACATAAAACGTATTATCAAAATTTGTTCCGTAATTTTTTTTTAGCGCAGTAGAGCCCTTATTCAGGTATTTAATTTTTATCCACTAATTGTATTTCGAGGATTGCTACGAAATCCTAATTTCAAAATTTTCTCACTTTCTATGATCAATTTCTCATTTTTCCTGACCGTTATAAATTTTTCTTGCGAAAGAAACATTTTTACTAAACAGAAAAGTAAATCCACATAGAGGTATTGGATTTTCAACAAAATAGATCAATTTTTAACCAAATAGTTGATTTTTGAACTAAAGAAGGAATTTTTAAATTTTCATTTAAAACAATTGATCTTCAACTAAAAAAAATCTCAACAAAATGGTTAAATTTTCAAGTAAAGAGATGAATCTGCAACAAAAAAAAAATTAATTCTCAACGTGAGGTGCAATTGTTCATATTTCCACCAACAAATATTATAATTTTCAATCAAAAAACAGTTGACTTAAACCAAAAAATATGAATTTTCAAACACTAGTTGAATCCTCAATCGAAATAGATTAATTTTCAAACCAAAAAGAGAAATTTTCAACAAAAAATTGAATTTTCAATCCGAAAATGTAAACTTTTAACAAAAAAGTTAATTTCCAACCAAATTGTTGAATTTTGAAGCAAAGAATTTAATTTTTAACTTGAATGATTAATCTTAAAGAAAACTATTTCAACCAAATAGTGGCATCTTCAACACAAAAAACAAACAAAAAAAAAGACCATTTTTTAACAAAATACGAGAATTTCCTAGTAAAGAAACATACATTTTCCACAAAAAATAGAGTATTCGAATTTTTAACCAAAGAAATAAATTCTCAATCAAAAAGATGAGTTTCAACTAATAAGATTATGTTTCTACCAAAAAAGACCAATTTTCGACAAAATACATGAATTTTCCACTACATAGTTGAATTTTATAATAATACGATTTTTTACCAAAAAAGCTCAATTTTCAACCAAACAGATGAATTTTCCACCAAGAACATTGAATTTCTAACAAAATAATACGAATTTTCAACGAAATAATGGAATTTTTACAAAAAAAAGTAAATTTTCATTAAAAAGTGTATAATTAAATTTCCAGTTGAAAAACATAATTTTCAATAATAAAAAAAATCAACCAAACATTAATTTTCCATGAAAGAATTGAATTTTCATGAAGATTAACATTTTACCACAAGAGACGAATTTTCAACAAATTACACGAATTTTGAACTAAACATATGAATTTTTAACTAAAGAAGATACACTTCCAACCAAAAATGGAATGGTTGAATTTTCAGTTCATAAAATTAATCTTTCATCGAAGAAATTTGTTTTTAACAAAATAGTTAAATTTTCAACAACAAAATTTTTTTAAAGAAAAAAAAAAACAAATTTTTAACAAAATAGTTTAATTCTCAATCAAAGAAATGAATTTTCTACCAGAAAGCTACATTTTCAAGATGAGTTTTAAAACAAAATAGTTACATTTTTAACGAAATCAATGAATTTTCGAACCATCACATGAATTTTCAACCATGAAGATTAATATTCTAGCAGAAAAAAAAATTTCAACAAAATACATGAATTTTAAACCAAACATTTGAGTTTTCAACTAAACGAGATAAATTTTCAACCAATATGGTGTATTTCATTTTTTAGTTGATAAAATTACTTGTCAACAGACGAAAAACTTTTTTCACAAAAGAGTTAAATTTTTAACAAAAAGAGGTTTTTAAAGTAAAATGATAAATCGTGAACAGACCAAAAATGATGAATGTTCCACAAAGTGGTTGAATTCTCAACCAAAATACATGAATTTTAACGAAACAGTTACATTTTCAGCCCGAAAAGATAATATTCCTACGATAACAATTGAATTTTCAAACCAGAAAGGCAAATTTTCAACAAAAGGGTTGAATTTTGGACCAAGAAAGATTTTGAAGCCAGTAAAGAACAAAGATTTCATCTTAAACTACAAAACATTTGTATTTTCAAACCGAAATTATGAATTTTCCACAAAAAAGTTAATCTTCAATCAAATAAATGAATTTGGAAACTTTCAGAAAAACGCTTTAGGGATCGCCCATATATTTCGTAACGCAATTTTCCCTCGAATTTTGACCCCCTCCCGCTTTGTAACGTCACGTAATATATGGACCACCACTTACGTAATTTGTGGATGATTCCTAAATTTCATCTTCAGTTTATTGAAAATTCCTTGACTCTTTGAGGTTTTTTCTGACATTCCCTGACGTTTCCTTACTTTTTGGAATTCTTCGACCTGTAGCAACCCTGTACTTCATAACTCATAATATCAGCGAAAAGAGGTTTCTTGATTTGTTCCTTCCTCATAATAATTTTTTAATGTATCTACCTGAACCACCCTTTCTCGCAGAGTTCCTAGCAATAAAAGAAACCCCCTCTGATTTAGAACTTAAGTGCCAAATAATAAGACACGCTCTGTAATTCTTTTGTTTCAGAGAGGTGTGTGTGGACGAGGGTCAGCAGTTATCCTTGGCCCATGGCTGCCAATTTTACGAGGTCAGTGCCGCGGAGAGTCCTGCAGGTGCGGCCCTTGCCTTCCAGGCCCTTCTTCGGGAGGCCCGTTCGGTCCAACTCCTGCGAGCCTTACCCATCAGGCGGAAGTTGGGGGTCCATTCCGTCTCGAGGGTATTGGGTACCATTTTTGGGAAAAACACCACCAAGGACCGAAAAAAGAGGCCCTCCTTAAGTATATGACGCCTCCTGTGCGCCCTCCTCCTCGGTGGACGTGACGAACCCGAAAAAAGAACCGATGTCGTGATACTCAGTAGCAACGTTTACGCCAATCGCTGATGAGATATATATTATTGATACTCGGTTGAAATCGATTTTTCGAAGGGATGACCCTGAAGAATAATCTCCAAGCTCTCAGGCCCTCTGCAGGGGACCAAGAGGCCATCTTGGGACCTTCGCTCAGAGGACGAAGGACCTGGGAAGAGATGGAGTTTCTTGGGGCAGTGGAGGTTCGTCACGAGGATCAGGAAACTTGTCACGTGACGAAATTGTCCGAAAGATTTCCAAGATATGAGAATGTCCAAAGAAGAGTTTTCTTCTTTATAGGATTTTTTCTTGATTTGATTTTTACACTGTTTTAAGTTGAATAGTGGTTTAGATATCGGGTTTCACTCATTGCTGATATATACAAAAAAACTTTTTACTCGGCAAATTTTTAACAGTGTTGTCATTAGGAACTTATAAGAGACCAAAGAAGAAAGAAATTTTGTAAAGTATTGTGGAAACTATTGATTATTTTGATTCTAGAATGGAGGTTTTTGACAAGTTAATATTTTTAATCGGATTGACAAATTGAAAATATTTAGGGATCTTTAAGTTATTGTGGATGGAACTAAGAGGAAGTTTGATTAAAAATTGAAAACTTCACTTTTTTTAGCATAATATATAAGTCTTATTTTTTTTCTGTGTTCTTTTGTCTAACAATCTTTTGGATTTGTATTTATTTTGATACAAAGTATATCAACATTTCGATATATCAGATCTAGAAATTACATCCGAAATCTTATAAAAATCAGATTGAGCGATTGGCACATAACTTCGGATTTTGATGTGGAACGACAGCACAATTGGAATACAATTGAAAACAAACGCTTGCAAATAATTTCAATTAAATGTGACCGATTGTATGTGAATTAATATAATTCAAAATAATTGCACTATTATGGATTTTTAACATTTTGAATATTGATCAATTTGAAATTGCTTACAATATAAAAAACGTTTTAATCGTACAGTTTCAAATTGAAAGAATATAAAAATTAACAATTTTAAATAGCAAGCTATGAGAATAATTTTATGTTTAAAATTATATAATTTCAAACAAAAGTTTTTTAAAACTTCAAAATTTGACTACATAATTTAAATTGAAGCGGTAAAAATTCTGCAATTTGAAATATGTCTAAATAAAAAAAAATAACTAGAAAGTACAAAATTTTGACTAAAAGCTTCAAAAATGGAATATAATAAATTTTATCTGCTTTCAAAAATTCAAATAAAAAGAATCTTAGCATTTTAATATTTGATACGTATTTTCAATATCAAATCATTTAAAACTAAACAATTTTCAATTCAAAATATTCAAATTCGAGAATTAAACATTTGTAAAATTTTCTGCAGAAGCTTTGGAAATCTTTAAAACTTGACTATTTAAAATTATTATAGTATTCAAGCTTAAAGAAATTGAAATTTTTGGTTCTCAAAATGAAGGGTATGACAGCAAAACTATGTGAGTGGAAAGGAAAAAAATTTTCAATAGAGCAAAAAAATGGTATCTTGGGGGTTGTTGAGTCGTTGATTACAAAACTAGGGTCAACATTTGAAAAATACCAAAATCCAAAATGGATCTAATATGGCGGAATGCCACTAAAGAAATGAACTGATTGGCACTGAACTCGGTATGAAGGGATTTTTGTTATCACTAATAACGAATCTGGAGTCCAAGTATAATAATTCAAAATGGCAGATCCAATATGGTGGAGTCGAATAAAAAAATTGACTCATTAGCTCTTAGCTCAAGATCTAGGGAATTTTTTTTGAGTCGCTGATAACAAATCCTAGAGTCAAAACATAAAAATCTAAAATATCGTATCAAATATGGCGAACTCAAACTACAGAAAATTGGCTGAATGGCTCTAAACACGGTATCTAGAGCTTTTTGGGTCATTGACTACGAATCTGGGGACAAAATTAAAAAGATTTTTAAATCGAAGATGGAGGATCTAATATGGCGGCATTAAAGTAAAGAAATGAACTGATCGGCTCTGAACTCGGTATTAAGGGATTTTTTTATCACTGATAACGAATGAAACTAAAGAAATGGACTGATTGGTTCTGTTCTGAGTATCTAAGGGTTTGCGGGCCGCTAATTCCGAAAAAGGGATCAAAATTTGAAAATTTTGAAATTTCAAGATAGCGGATCTAATATGGCAGAGTAAAACTATAAAAATGAACTAAGTGGCTCTGAGCTTCGTATTTAGAGGTTTTCTGGATCGCCAATAACGAGTTTAGAGTCAAAGATGAAAATTCAAATTGGGGGATTCAATATGTTGGACTCATGTTAACAAATGACTACTTATCTTCAAACTCAGTAATCTTCAGAGTATAAAGTTTTATGCAAATCAAATCATTTTTTCAGTTTTTGGTCTTCCATTTTGGATTTGCCATTTTTCACTTTCAAATTCGTACCTAAAATTCAAACTAAAAATTCAAAATCAGGAACCCCAAAAACCTGCAAGTGTCATGTTTTGTTGATATCGGGCTGATCAATAAAATGTATACTTCAAAGAGTTGAAGAATAAAGAAACTTTTATAATAATTGTAAATTTGAAAGTTTAAAAATGAAATAACTTTTAAAAGCATTTCAAATTAGAAACTTTAAAATTGAAATGACGATAATTTTGAACTGCTTTAAAATTCCCTAATTTAAAATTAAAATCGTGATAATTCTAACAATTTTAGATTAGGATTTAAAAATGTGCAAGTGGTTTCAATATTCTATGAACACTGATTTCAGGAGTTATGCTCAACTCAATCTGAATTTCAATGAAAAGTTTTTTCTAAGAATCATAGAAATGCGTTTAAAAAAGATCATTTAAAACAAGTAAAGATTTCTTTGATTACAATACCATTTTTTTAAAGAAACTAGATACAATAAATTCCGTTCTTCAAAAACAATTTCTCTGATTCTATGAAAGATTTTTGAGACTGATGTAGTATCAGAGTTTCGTCTTTCGAATATTTAAAGGCAACGACCCTTCATTCCCGAGTTAATGACCCTTCCGGTCCAAAATTAGAAGGGATTAATGTTCGACAACCGGAAATCTTCAGTGAGAGGAGGAAATATTGGACGCGCGTGACAAGGATGAAGTTCCTGCAAGGTGAGAGTGGCGCTGTACAGGCATTACTCGGAGGAATTAACGTGGACATTTGTATACGCATCTCTTCATGTGTCACTAGTCCGATACTCGTTTAAGAGGGTGATTTTAAACTCGGACATTCCATCGATATCCGGACTTTCGGTGGCACCCAATTAATCGCCGAAAAAATATATCGAGAAGTTTAATCTGCTTTTAATCAGAAGTTCATCCGAGTCCTTTCAACAGGTTACCTGAACTTGATAGTCTTATAAATAGTCAATTAGCTTATTACGTTGTAGAATAATTTCTTGCAAATAAAAGTAAAGTAAAGTTTACTGCTGACAGAAATTGGATGAACACTTGATTTAAAAAAATGTATCCATAAGACTTTGTTCATTCAACTAAAGACTTTTATATTATCATTATTAAATTTTGATTTGAGAAAATTTTAGTTGAATCAACAAAGTATGAAATACCATCGCTTGTTAATACTTCTCATAATAAAGGAGAGCATTTATTGTAAATACTCAGGCTAAGTTACAAGTAGTATACGAAAGTAATAATAATTTCAAAAGAAAGATACATATCAGCAGATAACCGCCTGTCTTTCAAAAAGTTACAGCGATCGAGATTTTTTCGCGAGTCGTTTAAAATTTGGATTACTGTTGAATTTTATGTGCGCCAAGTGCCTTATCGAAGTGACTGATAGTGCTGCAAGTTGCAATTTCATACAGGAAAATGTTTGCAAATACGTATTACATTCTTGAGGATTCCGAATGTTTACATGAGCTGATAGTCCTCGGGAAATTCCGATGCGATTTCGTGTTCTGATAACAAACAAGAATATTCCTCTAGCGAAATTTCACTGCCTTTCATAAATTAACTCCAAGTGCGTCGTAGTTTTGCAGACTTCTCCAAGGCTAAAAATTCATAAGCTCCGATGTTCCTGAAATTGTAGAATAATTGCGTAAATGTCGAATTTTAATATAAGAATGGAGAAAAAGTGATAAGAATGAAATGTTGTAATTTGTGTACATATGGAAAGAAGTATTTGGTTCGAATTTTTTTGCATGCTTCTGAAAACACTTACGAAAGTGAAAGCGATAAAATAAATGAGTGTTTTATAAAAAGGCGTTTAATACGTAATTTATTCTCTCCCTTCTTCCGAAGGATCCTCCGAGTGGTAATTTTTTATACCTTCGCTGTTTTCGTTACTGTATAAAGTTTTTGTAAACCCCCTTCTTATTTTCTACTTAGGCCATATAGATACGTACGATTTGCACAGCTGTAAATAATAAATCTTCAGTGCCTTCCCGCTGACTGGAATCGCTCATCAGCGTCTTTGATAGATCAACAAGAATACATCGAGAGAGAGGATTAAAAAAATTGTCCAATTTGGTTTTGTACTTAAAATATCTACCAAAACTATTTTTATGAAACTAGTTTTGATACCAAAATTTTCTCTGGATGTATCTTTGTTGTCAATATTTTTTACATTCCAGAATATGCGTGTTACATTTCCGAATCTTAAGGAACGATGTTCAACCGTATTTTAAGTGCTAGTCACTTGTTACTGTAAAATTGAAGAATAAAATTCTTTGTTTAATTGTATAAAATTATATTGTGAATTACTTTATTTAATCTAACCCTTCCTTTTGTAGCTTTCATTTCCAATACTTGGTTCTTCTTTCGGCGACCAACAATAAATTATGACAATAAACCCACTTTCGCCTTAATTAGCAAGAAGTTAAATATCTGAAAATTACTCAAATTACGCAAACTGGGTAATAAAATTCCATACGCACGATTGAACGATTTGCCTGAATTAAATTATATTCCAATTTATAATTACAAAGTATCTTTTTAATTATAAAATAATTTTTCATACAATAATTTTTCGAAATAATAATTTATCCATTCTTTTCTCAAGGTGTATTTTAGTTTTTAGTATTTTATTTTAGTCTTACGGCTTACTTTCAGTGGATGGACTATTTTTAGAGATCATAAAAAGGGAGAGAAAATACGTAATTAATTTAGCGGGATCAGTTGCAGCTTGATAAAGTGACTGGTGATTCGGGCCAAGGTTCAGAGTTTAAAATATACAAAAATGCGTCTGATCCCTGCGATTTCGTACAAGATGACACCATTGCGTCTCTCGTGGTCAGTTTTAATTAGCACTCTGCGAAAATACCACACATGTTGAACTTTTCGTATGTTTTTCCATAAAAAAAGACTGGTATGATTTAACAAGTTTCAAACGTTGTGAGTCAAATTTTGGTAGACCCTTGTCATTTTCGGATTGGAATAAAAACTTGTAACAAGATAATAAAATTATACTTTCGTTCCTAAGAAATCATAATGAAAAAACTGGTTTAAATGGTCCAGTAGTTCATCAATCAAATTGATTGATGAAACAGCAGCTGATACACAAGTGATGTTCTCAGTTAAAGAATAATATTTCCTTCAAGAAAGCAGATCATTTAGCATCTTCAAGAAATTGTTTAATTGCTAAATTGTTAAGAAAAAAATCGTTCTCTAAATTAGAACAGTTATTATTTATACCCCACACAGTGGATCAAAAAAAGTTTTTCTGTTGTTTGTTCTAGATGGAAGCTAACTAAATTTTAAAGATATTTGTGAGCGTCGATTTTTGAATTTTTTCATTTATTTGTTTTTTAGTAGCAAAGTTTTTAGTTGAAATAAAATTATTATTAAATACTAATCAACATAATAACAAAAATAGGAATCATAATCATTTATAAAATCATCAAAATCATAATTTTAAACAAAGTCAATACAGACAATGCTTGAAAATAATATCCATTCTTTGTTCGGGATATACCTTGAAACAAGTCTTGTTCACAAACTTTTTCAAATCCGAAGTAATTGTTTATGTTATAAACAAATTTAATAAACAAATGCATATCTAAGCCATCTCACGCTCTGAATACTTTTCTCTCCTTTAACAAAATCAATCAAAAAATGGTCAAAAATAAATAATATATACGATTTGTTATTACCTGATAATGATTGTCAATTGTTCAAACAAACTTGATGAAAAAATGCAAATTTTCATCCATTTTCAACCAGTAGATTTCGTTTCATCAACGGAATCAATTTTAAATTCTTTAGGAAAATCCTTCCCTTAAGATATTTTACCAACCACTAATTATTGTTTATTTGATCAACAATTTTATAAACAAATTCACAACTAGACTACTTGACAGAATATGAATGTTGTTTTTTGCTAATTTATTGAAATAAATTTGATAAAGAAATACAAATTTTTGTCAATTTTGAACCAGAAGATTTCTCTTTTTCAACGTCATTAATGTTAAATTACTTGGCAGCATCCTTCCCTCGTGATATTTTATGAGCCAACAATAATTTTTTATTTTATAAACAAATCCACAGCTTTACTACATATCAATGACTACCAGTCTGCCAGTAACTCACGGAGGACATTATTAATTATGAGACTTGGTCAGGTGACTATATTAGTTATTGATTGAATTATATTTTATTAAAAAGTACAGATTTTTTAAAATTGTCAACTTCAGATTTCGTTTATTCAATGAAATTAACTCTAAATAACTTTGAAAAATTCTTGCATCATGAAACTGTATCAAAGAATAATTTTTTATTTTATAAACAATTTTATAAAAAAATTCACGACTTTACTACTTTTCAATAAATGGATATTGTGCATGTGCTTCTGGATCTAGCGGCCTTTTAATCTTTACGCGGTATTTGTATTTTTTTTATCGAATTCATTAGAATAAATAACAAATAATGTCGCCTGGAAGTCCCCTAATAAATAAAGTCCTTTCTGATTCATTGGCAGTAAATTTCGTAAAAAAAAGTGCAATTGTTGACATGTAGTTAAGTTGTGAATTTGTTTATGAAATTGTTTACAAAATTAACAATTAATTTTAAATTTATTCTCTTGAAAAGCAAAATCTACTGCTTAAAAATTGACGAAAATCTGCATTTGTTTGTGAAATGTATTTGAATAAATAACAAATATTGTCGCTTAACAAAGTCTCATAATAGATAAGATCCTTTCTGAGTCACTGCAAGTCGATTTTATAACAAAAAACAACATCCATTTCCTAAAAAGTAGTTAAGTTGTGTATTAGTTCACGAAATTATTTATAAAATAGACAATTATTGTTGGCGAATAAAGTATCATAAACGGAGGACTTTTGCAAGTAATTTAAAATTGACTTCGCTGAAAAAAGAAATCTATCAAGTATTAAAAAATCGTTCATATTATTTATTGCCGGCAATTTTTTAATAAGATATGCATTTTTTTTATGACACTTGTTCATAATATTTGAAATTTCTTTTGATTTTCAAAATCTGGTATCTAAGCATTGTTTTTACGTATATCCCGAACAAAAAATTGCAAACTAAAGTCTCCAAGTATTTTTAATCTTCAAGTAGCACTTTCAATCATTAATTTCTTATTATAAAAATTTTTAAAATTAAAAAAATTTTGGTAACTGCTAAATATTATTTATAAGTAGTGTCGTTACTGATTTCATACTTTTGTATATAAATATAAGTAGCTGCAAAAAGTGGTATCGGTTAGAAAAAAGGAGTCAAATTTTTTGTGTAATATAAAATTAATTTAAAAAAATTAACAAATCGGCTCTCACTTTAAAACTTAGTTAGGGAGCGTTTATTAATGACGTAAGTCTTTTTTTGGGGGGGGGGGCGGAAAATCTTGTGAAGACCTTACTTGGGAGAGGAGACAATGCATTTCTTACGTAAGTTTTCTCTTTCTAATTATTATTTGAAAATATGTTGGAAATCTATGAAATCCGTTGAAATACTGTGCATTCTTTTGAAAATTTTGTAAATTCCTTAACATTTTTTAAATTATGTGGAAATTCCTTAAAATCCTATGAATTCCATGCATATCGTACTTAAAATCCCTTTAAGATGATTAAGCTCCCTGAAAATCAATTGAAATCCTTTAAACACTGTGAAAAACTGTCAAAATTCTCTGAAATTCCGTAAAATCTTTTGATATCCTTGAAATGCTTTAAAATCTTTGAAATCCTATAAAAATCCTTTAAGATCTTTAAAAATCGTTGAACATCCTTGAAACTCCGTGAAATATCTCGAAACATTACAAAATCCCTTAAAATCTGTTAAATTTCTTCGAAATTCATTGAAATCTTTAAATTATGTGGGAATCTTTCCGAAGCTCTTGAAATTTCTTTAAATATTTTTAAATTTTTCAACACAATTTCAAATCCCTTAAAATATTTTAAAATCTTTTAAAATGTTTTAAACCCTCTTCAAATTTCTCGAAATCCATTAAAATTCTCTAAAATCTTTCAAAATTCGTAAAAATACTTCCATGAAGACGTCGAGATTTTCACAAAATATATAATCAGATGGGATTGAAATGTCGCGGAGATCAAGAATCTGAAATCTGTTTAAATCTTTTGAAGTTACTTGAAATCTCATGAAATCCCTGAAAAGCTTTGAAAATATCGTTAAATGCCGTACGAATTTTGTAATTCTTTGAAATACATGTCGTAAAATCTCTTTAAATCTATTGAGATCCTTTTAAATCACACGAAATTTCTAGAAACATCGTTTACAGTTCAAATAATTGATACATTTTTGACATATTGGGTAAAAAGAAGCTTAAAATGTTTTAAGAACCCATAACAATTCTTAATAATCCTTTAAGATCCGCGGAAATCCCTTAAAGCATCTGAAAATAAATCAAAATTCTTAAAATTTCGTGAATAATTTGGAAATCTCACGAGATCCCTTGAAATCCCTTTAAAATTTACTAAAATCTTTCATTCCTGTGTGCATCTTTCTAAATCTCTCGAAATCCCTGAAAATATATGAAAATCCACTAAAATCTTTGAAAAACCATTGAAAATCCTAAAAATCACTCAAAATCCTTTTTAATATTTAGAAATCCTTTGAAATTCCGTTAACTCTTTTGATATCTCACGAAATTCTCTTAAAATACGAATTTCCGTAAAAGTATCGAAACCCATTTATATGTTTTAAACTTCGTACAGATCATTTGGTATCTTTGCAAAGTTGAAATCTTTGCAAATCTTTTGAAATCTCCTTAAATCCCTCAAAATCTTTGAAATCCCTTTAAAACCCTCTGATATTCTTAAAAATTCGTGAAAATACTTCGGTATCACATTAAATCCCTTAAAATACACTCGAACTTATATTTCAGGAAACTTGATTTGTGCGTTCCGAGAACTGATGCCGCACGGCGGTTACTGATGAGAGGAGCCGCGGAGGCATGCGCCGTGCTCAGTCATGCGTGAGAAAACAGTAGCGTAGCGATAAAATGCTGTATCTCGGAGAGCCTGGCTATGAGCCGAAGGTCATAATCAAAACCGTGCGCAAATTCAAGTTCGAGTGTATTTTCAAATCTTTGAAGATCTCTTAAAATCCTTCCACATTCATTCCGCTTTTCTTAAAATCCCCTGAAATACAGTAAAAACTCTGGAAATTTGATTGAACTCCTTGAAGTTCCTTAAAATTGAAATCTTTTGTTATCATTTGAAATTTGTGAAACCTATCGTCATCCTTTGGAATCCTTGAAAATTTCTTGAAATTCCTTGGGATCTCATGAAATCCCCAAAATACTTTGGGTATCGCGTTAAATTCCGTTTCTTGCCCTACTGTGTGCCAGCTACCAGGAGACGTGGCGCCGGTCCCCTGAGCTTTAATGTTTCAAAGAAAAAAAAATCTGAAAACAAGAGCGTTAAATGAATTACGAAACTGAAGTGCACTCTTGAAAGAAGAAAACATTTTTTCAGCAACCCCGACGCGGGATGAGGAGCTGTTGAGGAAAACAAGATAGCGTCCATCGAAAGAGAGCGAAATCTCGAGGCGTGAATCACTATTCGTTTATAAATTATAAATCGTGCACCAGTTGCGAAGTATACTTTCGTCGAGTTCAACACACACATGTGCAAAATCTTCAATACGCCTACACCCGAAGAAAAAAATTCCATTCACGGTACCAACTACGGACGAAAGATGCGGGTGGAAAGTGCTGAGATATGTTTCCTCGGGAATAAATCTCGGTTATTTTCGCTCGACTTAAAATTCATCACCAGTCGAGGGTATCGACCAAGCTAGATTCAATAAGGACGACCTTGAAAAGTGTGCTCGACCCTCTTTGCAAAGAATGGTCGATGATTCGGAAAAAATCAGTAACACTTTCTTTGGAAAGTAATGTCTAATTAATAAAGTGCGCACTCTTAAGATTGACCAATGAATTCTCACGGATTTCCAGTGAAATCTGACTGGTTGAAACAGCCAGAAGTGTGTCACTGACAATCAGTAAGGTTTTACTGGTTCAGTCAGTGAAATTCCGTTGCTGGTTTAATTAGTGAGGTTCACTGGTTTCTCAGTACCAGCAGTCGCCTGGTCGTACGTATTGTCCGTCAGCTGGTTAGGTATGCTACTTATCATCCATCACTTTTATGCTAACCTTTGCAAAATTATCTTTTACAAACCGCAGTTTACTCTCACAATATTGAATGAGGGCCAAACTGCAATATAATAGGATATGCACTCAACTCCCGATATAGGACCAGTTTCGGGCATGGCTTGCCTTGGCCTTGATCCTAAATCGGAGAAATCCAAATGTAAACAGGCAGGGCCGCATGAATCATTTCTGTTGGGTTTAGATGCATAACGCAACCTGAGATTGCGGCCTTAAGCTGTTTGTCACGCTTGACTCAACACATCCTCTCTTTCGACCACGTGTCTCGTCTCATCATGAAACTGCGGAGGCCATCAGTTCTAGGAATAGCGTTAACAGGGGATCTTATATCGGGAGTTTAGTGTTACATATTTCGCCTGACTGTGGAAAGGCCCGTCATTGCCTGAACGTGACGCGTCACTTAAATTTAAAACCAAGTGTCCAGGGGCCTCCCCACCATCAAGCGAAAGATATTATATCCCCAAATTATTGCAAACAGGCCCCAAATATTTCTAACTGAACCACTCGTACACAATAAAGCCCGTTCTCGACAGTTTTAAGTAACACTTGGATTCGCTCAATGCACTGGTTGAATCTATCATTTGGCATCACTGGTATATTCAGTAACGCTGTTTCAGTTGAGTCACTGATTCACCCAGTAAAATCCGGAATATCACTGGTTCACCAGTTACAATAGATTTTAAATATATTTTTATAGATTTTAAAAGGATTGCATAAACCTTATGGGTGATCTTTAAACTAGGTCACCAATTTGGGATATTTTTACCCCCCCCCCCCCGTCCCCCCCCGTTGACTATGGAAGTTTTGCCTTTTAACCCCCAAACAAGATAAAAAATTTTAACCAAAAAGAAAGAAAAATGGATTTTAAAATAAGGAAGATGACTATTCTACCATAAAAGACGAATTTTCAATCAAAATAATTGAATTATACACCTGAAAAGATGGATTTTCAACAAGAATGTAATTTTTAATCAAGAGAGATGAATTTTCAATCAAATAGTTGAATCTTCAACTGAAAACTATAAGTTTTCAATCAAAAATAGAATAGAAACATTTTTGGATTGGAAAATTTATTTTCAAGAAAAAGAAACTAATTTCCGACATGTTAAATAAAACCATAAAAGACGAATTTGAACAAAATAGTTGGACCCACAGCCAGAAGTTTTGTTTTCTATCCAAAAAAACGAATTTTCAACAAAATGCATGCATTTTCAACAAAAAAGTTAATTTTCTACCAAGTAGTCCATTGTTCAAATAGTATCATTTTTAACCAAATAGTTAAAATTTCTACCAATATAATTGAATTTTCCACCAAATAGATGAACTTTCAAATAAAAAATATAACTTTTTAACCAACAATTGAATAGTTACATTTTTGGTTTAGGAAACTAATTTTTAACAAACAAAAAAAAACAATTTTCTATCAGTTAAAATGAGCCAAAGAAGACGAATTCTTAACAAAATAGTTGAATCCACAGCCAAAAAGATGAACTTTCAAAAAACAAGATTAATTTTCTATTCAAAAGACGAATTTTCAACAAAATAGATGAATATTTCACAAAGCAGTTCAATTTTCCACCCGACACCGAATAGTTTAATTTTCTACCAAACAAGTTAAGTTTCCAACCAAATAGTCGAATATTCGCCTGAAAAAGATCAGTTTTCAACCAAAAATGGAATAATTACATTTTTAGTTTGAAAAATAATTTTTAACAACACAAAACGATTTTTCTACCAGTTAAAATGACAAAATATTTGAATCCACATCCAAAACGATAAATTTTCCAAAAACCAGAATAATTTTCTACCCAAAAAGATGACTTTTCAACAAAAAATGGAACAGCTATATTTCCAGTTTCAAAAAAAGCTCTTATATTTTCCACTCTAAAGATGATATTTCAACCAACAAGTATTTTAATTTAAATCAAAAACAATTAAGTGCAATCAAAAAATAAGAATTTTCAACAAAACAGTTAAATTTTGAACCAAAGTAATGAATTTTCAACGAAAAAAATGAATTTTTACTAAGAAGAATACGATTTTACTAAAAAACACAAATCTTCAACAGAATACATGAAATTTCTACTAAAAAAGAAAAATCTTGAATTAGAAATGTAATGGTTGAAGTTTGAGTTTTAAAAAGTGAATATTCAACCAAAAAAAGAAACGAATTTTCAACGAAATAGTTAAATCTTCAAAGAAAAAGTTGAATCATCAACCAAAAAGAAATTTTTTCAACGAAGTAGATCAACTTTCAACCAAGTTGTTGAATTTTTGTGCAAAAAAAAGGATGACTTTTTCACAAAATAGTTGCATTTTCAACCAAATAGTAAAATTTTTATCCAAATAATAGAGTTTTAACTAAATAAAAAATTGGAACAAAAAATCGAGAAAAAGGGGAAATTTCTTAAAAACAGGAGAAAAAGATATTTTTTTAAAAGGGGAAAAGAAGGGAATATGAAAGTAATTTTAAAACCTATTAGGACATCTTTCGCAAAAATAGCAAAATTTCCTAAAATTTAACATCAATAAACATACGTACTAAAAGTTATCTAAGTTTGTAACGTTACTTCCAATGTAACCCCCCTCCCAAACTTTTACTTTTTTATTTTTTATTTTCATTATTATATATTATATTAATTCATTTTTATTTTTTTTCACATATTTTCATTTATTTATATTATATAATAATATATGAATTTTTACATTTTTTTTACTTTTTTATTTTATGAAAATTAGTATAGGCCCACCATTATTTTTCTTCAATTTTTTCGCCATTTTAGGCAATTTATTATAAAAAATCATTATTTAGACAAAGATTATGGGATGATCAGCATGAGAATAAATAATAAACAAATGTTTCAAGTATTAATGTAGAATTTGTGAATTGCCTTGATATGTTTAAAATCTCTTTAAATTTCATTGAAATCCATGGAAATATTTTGTGATCACTTTATATTCATTAAAATCTTTCAAATCTGTTCAAATCCGTTGAAATCCCTTGAAATCTTTTAAACTTTCTTGAATTCCTTTGAAATCTTTGATATAGTTATAAATCTATATAAATCAGTTAAAATACCTTGAAAATAAAATTTGTTAAAAATATTCCCTAAAGTTTTCTAGAAATCCGTCGAAATCTCTTGAAATTAGTCGAATCCCATAAAATCTCTGGAATAATTAGAGGTCCTATCAAATTCCTTAAACATTGCGAAATTCATTGACATTTCTTTCAAAAAAAATTAAACTTTGAAATAATTTGTAATCTTTCAAAATAACCTAAAATCTTTAAAATCCTTTTAAAAATTGTAATTCCTTCACACCCCTTAAAATTGTTAAAATTTTTAGAAATCCCTTCAAATTAAATCAAATTTATTCCCTAAAGTTCTTTAGAAATTCTTTAAAATGTCTTGAAATCTTTGGAAATCGTAAAAATCCATTAAAACAAATCGATCTCATTTAAAATTAATTGAATTTAAATTATGTTAAACGTATTAATTAAGGTTCTTTAAAAAACGTTCAACTTCCTAAAAATCTCTAAACTACCAAAATCGCTTGAAATCTTCAGAAATAATACAAAATTCTTTAAAAAAACTAGACATTTTTTAAATTTCTTGAAATCCTGCGGAATACCTAAGATTCCCCTCAAAACTTTCCTTTGTAAATTGTAAAAACTCTTTAAAATAAGTAGAAATTAAACGATTTCTTTGAAAATTTTCAAAAATTAAATTAACTTATTAATTAAAGTTCTCTGAAAACCCCGTTTAAATCCCTAGAAATCTCTTGAAATCCTTGGAAATCCTACAAAATTGTTTGAAAACCATTGAACTTTTTTAAATCACTTGCAATTCTTTCCAATCACTTGAAATCTCTTCTTTTGGAATCGCAAAATTCCATTAAAACAAGTACAAATTCTTAGAAATCCCTTGAAATTTGTTGAATCTCTTGAAATCCTTCGGAACCCCTTAAGATTCCCGGAAATGTTTGGAAATCTTACATTAAAGTATTTGAAATTCGTTAACACTTTTAAAATTCTAGAATTGTGAAACAAATTACAAAAAAACTCATCACAGTAAGATCATTATTGACCTATACTGCATTTCCTATAATATTTTTTCGAAATGGGAGATTACAAGTGATTGCATGCGATTGCATAACTTTGCAGAGAGAGTATACACCAGATTGTAGGAGTAATTAGTAATTAGGTCATTAAAAAAAAATTTGATGAATGCCCCTATTATAAGGAAACATTTTTCAAACAAGGTTTTTTTTTAAAAAGGTTGTTTTCAAAGGGGGGATGTTTTTCCTTTTAAAAGTACCAGCGCAATGAACGGAAATTAATAAAAGCAACACTGTTATAAGAAACCACAGATTTTATTACACTGGATAACCAACATGCGATCGACTCTTATTTTTGTAGTCTCACGATTTTTAAATTAAAATATATCATTATTAATAATTATTAAAAAAATGTCTATTTCATAGCATCTACTATCTGAAATGATAGAAAAGGAAAGCAAGGACAATAGTTTCGATCATTGATATCTTAGCTTCAGAATTATTACTAAATAATTCTGCATAGCCAATCATTATCGGCCAATCATCATTTTTTTTTAAATAGCAATTTTGAACGAAAAACACTAGCATAGGCTAAAGTTGTTCACAATGGTGTCATTTTTCAAATTAAATTATTTTTGTTTAAGGATGTTCTAGTTGTAACGTCAAGTTCAAAATTACGTTATGTTTAACTTAATTTATAAAATTGACAAAGAAGGCCCATGAATTATTGCAACATATTTCAGAAGAAAACCCCAAGCGTTAATAATGAAAAAATAGCAGAGGTTATAGAGGTTTGGGAACCATTGTTTTGCCCAAGAGGCAGAGGTTTATTTAAATACAGTTTTTTTGCATATTTGTTTTTTTGCTACTTCTACATTAGGCAAAAGTCGTGATTTTTATTTAATTTTAATTTAAAAAATCTCATTCTATTCCGTAAAAGGTTATTTACAATCATATCTTTCACCTTTTTATGAAAATTATTTTATTTAGAAAAAATACGTAGAATTATTTTTAGTCAGTCATATTTTCAAATATACCATTTTCTAAATAATATGTAATAAAAACGTTAAGAATAGATTTGTTAAGAATATTTCAAGGAATATTAAAATTGTAAATTGCAAAAAACTATAATAAAAATGAATGGAAATTACAACTTTTGCCTAAAACCGAAGACAAAACACAAATATGAAAATAAACACACTTAGTTAAATAAAAATATTTGAAAATATAAATAATTTAAAAAAAAATTGTAATTGAAAAATAAAAATATATCAAATATTGTGGATGATTCATGCTTAGATTTCTCTCCTAAAATTTGTTGCAATAAACAATGGGCCTTTTTTGTGAATTTTATCAATAAGGTTAAAGATTAAGTAACTTTTATCTTGACGGCACACCTATAAACTCCTTAAAGAAACCGATTTTCGTTATTTCCGATGAACAAAACTAATAATTAAAATCAAACAAAAATGTAAAATAATTGTGAATTTGATGAATCTGAATGATAATCTGAAAAATAATAATCATCTGAAAAATCTGATGATTTTTTAAATTAAAAATATCAATTTCCTAAGAATATCACTAACACAGCATAATACAATATTGTTCCACATTGTAAATATTCCTTTGAATTTAATATTTGTTTGAAAGAATAACCGGTTTCCGTTGAAACAAGTAAACGTAACCTTAAAATTTACAAAAATTGTAAACCTTCTTTAAGATCTAACAATTTTTGTACTAAAAATATTGATTTACGGTGTAAAATACCAACATAACCTAAAATTGTTAAAAAGTTGTGAACCTTCTTTGAAATATAATTTTTCTATTAAAAATACCAATTTCCGAAAAAATTTATTGAATGATCCAAAATTATTGTGATGCACTAAAGCTCGCTCAAATTATAATTATTTTTGTTAAAAAGACCAACTTCCGACCAAAAACACTACTATAACCTGAAATTGTTTTGAATTGTAAAACTTCTTTCAAATTGAATTATTTTTGTTTAAAAGAAACGATCTCCGGTTAGATGCTTCAAGATAAGCTTAAACTGTTTAAAAATTGTAAATCTTTATTGAATATCGATATTCCTGGTGGAACCCGCTAGTTAAAAGTTTTCAATCTTCTTTGAAATCTGATTTGTCTTTATTACAATAGACTTTGGATATTAATGGGCCTGAGTGGAGAGCTTCACATTATGATTTTGTGATGCTCTTCGCTGGCATAATCCGAAATTGTTCAAACTTGTGAATGTTATTGTTTTGAAAAAAATCATTGGACTTATATCTAATTATTCTTGTTCAAAAATACAAATTTCAGATAAACCCACAAACGTAACCTAAAGTGGTTGGAAAATTATAAATATTCTTTGAAATCTAATAATTTCTTACTAAAAATATCACTAATTCCAAACGAGAAAAAAACATAACTGAAAATTTTTCACTATTTTGAACCTTCTTCGAAATCTAATGTCTTATGTTTAAAATAACCGCTTTTCTGTGAAAAAATGTTAATATAACCTGAAACTGTTCAAAAATTGCAAATCTTGGTTGAAATATAATGATTTTTGTTTTAATTTAACGTTACCTAAAATTGTTAAAGAATTAAAACCCCTTAAAATCTAATGATTTTTGTGTCAAACTGTAAATTGTTGAAAAATTTTAATCTTCACAATCTAGTAATTTTGTATCAAAAGTACCCTTTTTATTTTTTATTTGATGCACACGAGTTTCTTATAATTCTTAACAAATTGATCACAGCTTCAGAAAAGAAAAAGGGGAAAAATGGATCAAATAGGACATTTTGAGAAGAATAGTGGAAAAGGGAGAAAATAAGGAAAAAAGGGGAATAGGGGACTAGTATTACTACAGATGAAATCGATCATCGTCAACCTTCTCTTCATTATATTCATAAACTAGTAACAGTTGGATAGAAAATCATTATTTAGTATCAATCTCTTCTGGAACTAATGTCTAAAATTATTAACATAAGAAGTCCGTAGGTTTTCTTTATCTCGAAAAATGAGAATTTTAAGAAATATTCATCGGAAATATAAACCGGTTTCATTATGTTAAAAAATAGAAGCTAATCTGAAATAATCTCTAATTGATGTTAGAATAATTCCGAGTAAGGTTCTTTAGGCTCTTCGCCCTTTTTAGTTTAATATAATTTCTTAGATAATGATCTTCCACATTTTATCAAACCCCTCGTATGCACTGAATATTCTAGTAGATAAAATTCAAGTTTGATGGTAGGACATTTCTAACCTGTGATAATAAGTACTCCTTATCCTATATTACTTCATCCACTATATGTTTTCTCTGCAATTAGTGAATTGCAAAAAGTTCCTTATTTCAAAAAGAGTATGGACTTTCAATCTTTATAGTTCCCAATTATTAAAAAGTGCATGGCGCCATTTTCGATTATTATCTCGAAACTATGGCAATCTCGAAACTATTGTTGTCAGGAAACCCGCGTTCATGATTTGATGAAGCTGTCGTTACATGACCGTTGGGTCAATATACACCCGGAATATGGTCATAAAACGCCTCAGTATTTAAGAGATCAGGTATTCTTTTTGCGAAAAAACGGATATGAAGCTCTTCATCAGCAAGGAGAAGAGCAACATCCTCCAACGAACATACCACCCGTTCCAGCAAGACCACCCTTGCAGGTAGCCGATAATGCCAACATCAGAAGTAGGAGATCTATCAATCAAAAAGGCTTTCTCAGGATGGACAAATTATCTGAAGCTAATACTGCTCTCCCCGATTTGGTCCGCGAAGATGCTCATCTCTGGAATCTGAACTGTGTAGTTTACTCATCCTTTCCGTCTGTTCAATAAAACGTCACGTGCCGTTTCAAATCCGCCTAGCCGAGAAAAGATTTGAGTCTTCTAATTACTGCTAAAGAAGTGAAGAAAGTGAGCGCTAGAATTAAGAACTTTTCAGCGCCAGAGCAAGACAAAATCAACAACTTTTGGTGAAAAAAGTTCACTTCTACGCACCAAAATCTTGGTCGTATATTTACTGCTTTCTTGAATGGAGAACCCATCCCCCAGTGGGTAGTGGAAGGAAGTTCAGTATTAATTCCTAAGACCAGAAATTTGTCAAGTCCAAAGAACTACAGGCCCATAGCTTGTTTGCACACCAGCTACAAGCTATTCACTCGTATCCTCAAAGAGAGGATATTAACATATATCGAGACGGTATGGAGTACAATGGTTGAACAGCGTGGATGCAAGAGAGGGCTGACAGGTTGCAGGGAAAAGCTGTTAACAGACAGGTGTATTACTCAGGACTCAATCAGGTATCGACACAATCTGTCCATGGCTTGGATTGACTACCGTAAGGCATTCGTTGACATGAAGCATGAGCTGCTTATTAAACTTATTGAGTGCCTGGAGGTGCATCCAAAAATAGTAAGATGCATAAAAGAGCTTATGCTCTCGTGGCGGACAAGATTTGTCATCAAATCTGACAAAAGACAAGTGACTACAAGCTATATCACATATAAGAGGTGGGTCTACCAAGAAGACTCTAAGTCCGATACTTTTCTGCATCGCTCTCTTGCCTCTATCTGTTGTGCTCCGAGGCAAAAGCTCTAGACACCTATATGGCCCGCCGAACAGAGGATAATATAAGGTCAACCACCTACATCTCATCAACCACTCAACATCTTGGTGATGATGAAACATATACATATCTTAGAATACCTCAAGCGGAAAACCAAAATGTACGTGTGGTCAAAACGGCCCTTGGGAGAAGTTATCGCCAAACTCTCAGAAAAATTTGGGCTTCCGAATTATCTGGAAAGAATAAGGTCCAGGCGACAAATATGCTGGCCGTTCCTATAATTCTTTACAAGTTTGGTGCAGTAAAATGGAACGTCGATGAGTTGAAGCAACTTGATCGAAGCACACACAAGATGATGACAACCCATCACAACTTCCACACCTCGAATATACCTTGAATATACTAATTTGGAGTGTCTTCATCGAAGAACGGTTCTAAATACAGCCTGCTCAGTTCTAAATAACACAGATTCTCTTATGCGACTCGTATATCAACATAAAGTCGTCAATGCTGCGGCGTTTCTATACTGTTCCGCAAATAGGGCCGCAGAAGAGCTTGGCCTCCCATTTGATTCCAGCGACATTACACATGGCCTAACATCAGTAACACCTTTGGTGCTCAAAAGTCGTGTACATGAAGCAGAACATATGCTTCGACTGAGAGAACATGCAGACAAGCCCCTTCATGGTAAATTCTAAGGCATCATACGTAGACAAGAGCTCTCGATGGGTCAGTCCAACATGTTTCGCAAGTCTGCTGGACTGAGATCGGGGACTGAGGGATTTCTTTTTGCCTACCAAGACGGCGTTATAGACACCTTAGTTTCCCGGAACCCATAATGAATATACCTGTAGGCGATAACAACTGCCGAGCGTGCAAGCAAGTGCCAGGAACACGTGGACATATTCTTAGAGGATGCTCAAAGTATGTACGGTACGGGTGCATAGAGCAACACAATGCGGCTCTAAAAGTGTTATATTACCATCTTAGTCATACGCCCAGGGGGAACTCGAGCCCTTTGTGGAGAATGATCAGTGAATTCTCGGCACCAGCTGATGGTAATATCACGGCAAAGGCGGAAGAAAAATGGGCGAAATATCAAGCACTTCTTTTCGAGCTGAGCAGGTTCTACCAAGGCTACAAATTCCATCTTGTGGTTCTCATAATCGGCTGTTTCGAAGGTATGAAAGCTTTATTTCTTTGCCAACTCAACAAGATTCCGGCTTGCCAGCGTCAAGCTCATGCTATCGCGAACCGGATGCAAAAGGCTGTTCTTCTGGAATCACTTCATCTGGCCCGTCAAAACTGTTCCTCATAACATTCTACAAAGATTTGTAGCTCTAAAAAAGTATCCAGAGGTGAAGCCTTCATCTCTAATTGTCCCGTCTGCCACGTAAGGTCATCCGCGGCTAGAGACCTGACTACAAGGAACAGTGTTGCCCGATGTTATCTCGCGTAAATTTCCCGCTCTTGCTTACCTTCTAGGAAAGAAGGAGCAGAAGTGGATGACGTATACGTTCAAGTTGCATCGGGATTGGTTGCTTTAAGGAACCGTGATCATAGCTTCCGGAGCCTTCAACTTCTCAATCAATAAAACAAAGGTGCCCAGCACTTTGATATAAAGAATGTAATTTGTAGATTTTTGAAGATTCCTAAAAAAGATGCTTATTGAGAATTTGAAAATGTTACAAGAGAATGAACAAAAGTTCTCAAAATTCATAGAAAAATTTGAACTGATTTTTTATTTTAAGAAATAAATTTTAAGAGAAAATTGACAAAAATTTGAAAACCTTCTAAATTATTTATTAAAATTTCGAAAAATAATATGAACGATTTGGAAGACAAATTTTTCAATTAGAAGGTACAAAGTTAAAAAAAAAATTCGATCAGTTTTAAAAGACACTTAGAAGTTTCAGAATTATACAAAATTAATTTAGAGTCGAAAACATTTTAAAGAAGTTAGGAAAAAAGTTAAATTTTTGAATATTTGGAAATGAAAATTTTGAAGCTTAAGGATTTTGAACGATTTCACGATAACAAAAAAATTTCTTAAAATTCCTGGGAAAATTTAAAATGATTTTTTATTTCTGAAAATTATTTTTAAGATAATATTTTAAAAAATTTTAAAAGATTACAAAAGATTTCCAAAGTTGTCATAACAGAATCTGGAAGATTTCAAGGCAATTTTATATTTCAGAATTTTAAGAAAAAATTGGAAAAATTTTAAAAGGCATTTAGAAGATTTGAAATTTTTGGAAATTATTAAAAAATAATTCGAAATTTGAGAATATTTCCAAAAATTACAAAAAAATTTTAATTTTTGAAGATTTCGAAAATAATCGAAGTTTTTTAAAAAGGTTGAAAGGCTTCAAAATAATAAAATCTTTTCTTGAGATTCGTGGACAAATTTTTAATAACTTTCTATATTGCAAATTTAATTAAAAAAAATAATATACTTGAAGGAAGGGAGGTTTGAAACAGAGTCTGTGTTGTGTCGTGTAATTTAGTGCGAGTCTTGTGGAAAGCAATGTGTAAGAACTGGATGGAGTGGAAGTGGAGAAATTAGAATAAGTGGAAATTTGGGAGGCAACGGAACAGTGAGAGTGTTTGCAAGAAAAGTTGATGAGAATTAATCAGAGAAAATAAGAAGGAAAAAGTGTCTTTTTAGAAAGGAGGTTAGGAAGGCTGAGAACCATGGAAAAGGGGACGAATGGAACGGAAGGAACAAAGGAACGGCGAAACTCGATGGGCGAACGAGAGGAGAGAATACGGCGGCAAATGGACGAACTAGAGGCGAAGAGCAGAAGAAACGAAACAGCTGACGAAGCGCTAGAATACATGTCAAGCGCGGATGAAAGCAACGAGGCGGAAAAAGAGGAACTGGTTGAAGAGAAAAAAAAACGACACAGGGGAAGACCTAAAAAGAATGAGAGGGGCAAGAAAGGCAGTGGAAGCATGGAAAAATTTGTCGTGTGTCAAAAAGGCAAAATCAAGGAAAAAGAGTTAAATCCACAGGAGAATCAGAATGACAAGGACATGGAAGATCAGCAAAGTGAGGAAACGGAGAGCGAACTAGAACAAACAATATTTGAAAAAGAAACGTCTAGGGGGAGGGGGGGGAGATGAAATCAATGTGGAAATAGTAGAAGTTAAAACAAGTAAAGAGAGTTCTAAGATGTTTATGGAGAAATTTTTATTATTAACAATAAGTGTTTCGAAACATTTTTATCATGTTATAGATTTAGAAATGAAATTACGTTTTTCACGAAATTAACGGACAATTATTTAGAAATGACTTGTTGCTGTGAATCGATAACACTTGATAATTGTTTAAGCAAACTTCATTAATAAATGCATAATTTGGCTACTATCGAACATCTGAACTTTGTCCTTTTAACGCAATCAAAAGTTAATAATAAGTTTTTAAACTTTTGTTAGACATTTTAATAATGATTCCCATGTTACTGATATTAATAATGTTCCAAAAAAATTGTCTCGTCTAATGCATTCTTAATCCAAAAATTAAGTTTTTTCTTCTGGAATATAATGCAAATTACTTAGCAATAATTCTTTACCAAGTCAATTTGTTTATAAAAATGATTTTTTATAACAGTGACATTTGTTCTCTTTTAGTTCATGGGCCGGGTTAATCATTACTTTTACGCAATTTAACGACAAAATTAGTATAAATAATGCATTCAGACATCAAAAATGCAGCAGATGCCACTTTCCAGATCCATTAAATTGTGTATAACAAGTACAGAAATAAAGTGACCTAATCTATAATAAAATTTTATATTTCTTAAGTAAATTTAATAAATCTATGTGTTTTGTGGGGAAATATAAATAAATAGATCAAATTAGGTAAAAGTATTATAGAAAAATTATTGTTTTTTTGTCAAATTTCAACTTAAATAACAAAATGATTGAAATTATCATTTATTTCATTACACATCATACATCATACATTTCTTAGGTTGGCTGAGGATAAAAATTGATGCAAAATAAAGAGAAAACTATTAAAGATATCATGAAAAATAAAATTTGTACTTGTATGTATAAAATGTGATGGATTCTTAATTTGATAATTGCGCCTGCATTGCTTTTAAAAAATCAAAAATGTTTCTGATTAAAAAAAAATAGTTTTTCAAGATTTTGTCTTATTGTGAATAATTAAACAAAATACATTTGATTCAAAGCCATCAGACTGTCCTTCTAAATCCAGAAAAAATTGAAATATGCTGAATCAGAGGTGATGAATAAAAACTTTGGAATAGCCGGTTAAGCATGTGTAAATTTTGATGCTTTACGAGCTCTACGTCAGGTGATATAAAATAATAAACATATTGCACAATGCAAAATTTCAGAAAAGATAATAGTCTTTTAAACCAGAATTAAACCACTAGTGTAATTTAGGATAATTGTATGTATAAAATCTGCTTGATTCTTAAGTTAATAATTGGGACACTTTTATGTTTCCTGATATCAGCAACAAGGAGCTTACTCTGTCGCAATAGACAAGATAAGGATTTTTATTGAGATTTCATATTTTTCTCCTAAACTTTTTTTGTGTTCACAAGTAATAAATTATCATACACTCCAAGAGCTTGAAATTATTTGCTTTTCTACCGAACCTTAGAAATATCCTCGTTACATATACGTAAATACTATCCTATATAAGGCAACTGTAAAGAGGATTGTGATCATTCTTCAGATACCAGATTTTTGCCCATCTCAGTTTTTCTTTTAAGGAAAAATCTTGATTGGAATCCTATTATCTTGCTCTTCAGTTTGGAAGATGACGGGAAAAGTGACGTACTCTTTCTTACTGAGTAAGTAATTATCTATGCAAACAAAATATCTAATTGCTGTGCAGAGATTTTATTAAAGAAATGAAGCTGGGCGTCAAAAAAGAGCCTATGAACTAACATTTCGTTTTCTAGAAAAGAAAGGAAATTCATCTTAATTAAAATCAATAATCAAATAAATTCTTTCCACTGAGGTCACAAACATTTGCGCTTAAAACTGACAAAAACATTTCATACAAAGAAAAAGAGATCTAACTAATTTTTCTGCTAAGATCCCTTTTCCATGACGCACATTTTGTTTGAGTTTTAGGGAAATTAAACACGATTTACTGATTATCCTGTTTCCGAATAGTATATTGATTCTGCATCTTTCTTTAAAAGTAAATTCAGAAAAATCTAAGTTCAAGCGAAACCGGTTAACCTTATATTTTAACCTCTGCCCTTGGACATACCCGACTCGCAACCGCATACCTGCGGAGTATACCCCCACAATTGCGCCTAGCGCGTTACCCCTGACTTGCTTTCACCAAGCATATCTCGCGTGGGATTAGAGATAAGAGGCGGGCATAGCTTTGCACTCAATACTCATTTATAGATTGTCTATATATTACTCTAATTTGGAGGGTTTAGAATTAAAAGTTATTCAGTTTTGAAGACTTTTAAACTGGATATTTTAAAGTTCCCAAATTTCACAATTTTTAACGTTTTGAATGTGAGATTTTACTGCAAATTTCAATGTATCATTTAGCAATAATTCGTATAGGAAGATTTCCTATAAATTTAACATTATTGAAATATTAATGCTTTCAATTTAAAATAAAATAATTGTACCCTTTGAAGGAATTTGGCTTCATGCAAACAGAATTTGAAATTTATCAAATTTAAGAATTGGCTGACGTGACTATTTTACATATTATTCATTTTTTTAACGTTTTCAATGTGAAATTCATTAACCTTTATGGCTTTGAATTTAAAAATACTGTACAATTAGGATGATTCAATGTACAGTATTGTACATATTGATGTAAGAATTACATTTATTCACAGAAATAAATAAAAACTGAAATTGAAGGTCTCTCAAATTAAAGGTTGAGGGGATTTTCATTTGTCTCAAAAAGAATCTTTTTGTGGCAAACATCATCCATTTGCGACAAACGGGTGCAATTCTGAATAGTACATACCAGTGAGTGATTTAAAACTGCGTATAGCCGTGTATTTTGACTCAGTGATTACGACAAAGATAGTGAAGATACTCGAAAATTTGATTTCCATGGTGAAAATCACAAAAAACTCATAAAATTCGTGGGTTTTTGCGTTTATCTCAGTAAATAATAAAAATTTACGAAAAAGCTTTCAACAAAAGTGGCAGCTCTCATGAAAACTACTTTTATGTTGTTTAGATTTATCACCTAAATCTTTTGTTTTTCGAAAAAAATGGGATAATGTTCCAGCAAGTACATTTTGCAAAAACTCCATTAGTTCTGGTATTGCCTACTTACGCACTTCACCACGGGAACGTTGCAACTTGGTCTTTGAAATGCATGTTTTTATTTGCTTTTTGTATTTTATTCTTGCTTGTAGGAATAATTTAGGTCACACACCTTCCTTTTTCTAACGTCCCGTGGGGGGAAAGCACCCCTTTGATTAGTCACAGAAGTAATGTTGGTCAAACCGCTACCCTTTTCCGACGGCAGCTGGGGGGGGCATCACTTAACTAGTCACAGAAATAATGTAGGTCACATCCCTACTCACTGCCTTTTTCTAATATTTTTGGTCACAGCATGTCACTCTATTTGGATAAATATGATCCAAACGAAAAAAGTTTTAAATAGAAGTTGTAGGTCGTGAAAAAGTTTCGTTTCTCCTATCCATTCTACGAGCGTGTATTCAGCCTTCTATGAATTTTTCAAAGACCAGTTCGCTGGCCCTACCACCCATGCAAATTTAACTTTTTTCGGGCTAAAAATTTAGCGCAGAATTTGTTCAAATTTGTTCGACCAAAATTAAAATTTGTGCAAAACCGGAAGTACCTGATTTCTAAAAAAACACTGGTGGGGACAGCGAAATATTTCGCCAGCCAGTCCTGACATTGTCCAAAATCAACATTATACAGGCGCATTATTTTTCTCTTAATTTATTCAAATATGTGCATACAGCTTCAACCCCTAAAAACTTCCTCCTGTGAGGCAAACCACATAGCCGGACAAGCGAGATATTTCGCAAGCCATCCCCGACATTGTCCGAAATCAAATGTATATGGGTGAATTATTTTCGTCTTAATTTGTTCAAATTTGTGCAACAAACTCCAACCCTTGAATACTAACAGCCACCTTTAGAAGAGTCCAGGGAGTGGGGAGCCGATTATGCATGATTTAAAATTTCACATTACTCACTTGAAGTTAGCTCCGAAATAGGTGGTAGTTCTTAGGGGTTGAAGTTTAAAATTAAGGCGAAAATATTAGGCCCATATAAAGTTTATTTTGGACATTGTCGGGACAGGCGAAATATTTCGCTGTCCCCGCCATGATGTTTGCCGCATAGGGGGTAGTTTTTAAGAGTTTAGGTTTGTTGCACAAATTTGAACAAATTAAGACGAAAATATTAGGCCCATGTACAGTTGATTTAGGATAACGTTGGGACTGGCTGGCGGAATTTCCGCTGGCCCGGCTATGCCGTTTGCCTCATAGGGGGTAGTTTTCGTGGGTTGAAATTTGTTGCACAAATTTGAACAAATTAAGACGAAAGTAATGCTCCCATATAAAAATAATTTTGGACATTGTTAGGGCTGGCGAAATATTTCACTGGCCCCGCAATGATGTTTACAGCATAGGGGATAGTTTTTAAGGGTTGAAGTTGGTTGAACAAATTTGAAGGAGATTTCGCTGTCCCGCCAGTATATTTTTGAGAAATCAGGTACTTCCGGTGTTGCACAAATTCCAAATTTTGGTTGAAAAAATTTGAACAAATTCTGCACTAAATATTTGACCCAAAAAAGTTAAATTTGTGTGGATGGTGGGTCAGCTAAATGGTCCTCTATCGAAGAACGAACAATCATGACTCTTCCCATTGCTGTCTAACCCACTGATGTCTTGTGTCACGCGCGTATAACAAGCGAAAATGAAAGTCGTGACAAACGAAATCGACAATATTGTTTAAACATTTCTTATTAAGGAATCTGATTCGGTTGCGCTGTGACACACGTTTTTAGAGACCCAAAAGAAAGTTCGAGTTCGCTAATCAGCATTTTTTGACAAACGGTTATGATTTTAACTACAAAAAAAGATAATGAAATATAAGAAATTTCATCTTGCGGTAAAACTATACAAGATGCAAAAAAAAAAATATAAATAGACAAAGATTGTGCACTCAAAAAAGATCTAAAAATTTTGTAGCCTTCAATTTTGATAGGTTATAGTTAGATAGTTGTTTTGTTTTGTTGTTATAGTTAGATGGTTGTTCACCCCAAAAAGGTCTACAAATTTGTTATGAATCCTTTTTTGATAAGACTTGTAGTTTTTGTTTTAATTTTGAAAAATGACATTAAAAATAAACAAAATAAATTCGTGGACAAAAAGGCACAAGATACAATAAAATGTTTGATAACAAAACTTTTTTTGAACTAGATCCGGAAATTCGCTTTGGAACTTTTTCTCGCACGAAACACGTGATGAGAATTTCAGTTGTCGATGATTTGACCTTTAATTTTAGAAGAACTATGCAAAAATTTAGGGGACGTACAATGAACGAGCGCGTTCCGCGAGGTAAATACATTATCGAGCGCGAGGTCTGGAAGGTGCGCGCCCTGGGACGAAAAAAACTTGCGGGCCGCGCGCGCACTGGGCGATGTGAGTGTGTTCGCGCAGCGGGCAGATTTTCGTAACATAATACGCTGCAGTCCCACTTTATCAGACATGTCGGGGGTTCCCTCAACGGACTCGATGATGAATCGGGACTCTCTAAGCCGTAAACAATCAGGATCGTATGAAACAGTATGAGGGATCTCGCAAATTAACGGAAGGGAAGGATTTGGAGCGTCGAGAAGCGGGTGAAATCAATGAGGGGAAAACAATTACATATAAACATGGTTTATTCACCAAACTTACAAAGGTTGGTGATAGCCCGTACTGCACCAGTTCGAGCCGGGCGGTAAAGCCAAGATAGGTGATTGGGTGAATCCGGGCGACGAAGCCAATATTCCTACGAGTAGCTGGTGGTTCTCCCCGGAGATGACGGTGATACCGTTGAGGTTTATCTGTAAGGATAACGTGGCTTCGTGGTATGGTGGATGCACAAACACAGGGTTGGGGGTTCCGTAAAGATCGACTGGTTTCCAGTGTACGTAGCACAAGACTGACGCTCCAGGATCAGGATTTGGGTATTAGAACCAGGAAGTGATACTCCCCCACTCCTGGTCCTAGGACCATAGGGTCTTATGGTAGCGGGGTGCTTGTAACTTTGTTACAAACTCCCCCCCCCCTCTGTTTGGGACGAGGTTTATTATTTTAACAGTTCCTCGCACCTATCCAGTTCCTCGCTGAATGAAAGTAAGGATTCTTCCTCCGTGATGTCTAATTGTACATATGAATCGCCTTCTTGTTCCTTCTGAATCATATGGTTGTCTTCTTTCTGTGTCCGTTTGTTTGCTTTAACTGTTATTTTGAAGATGTTCTCAAATCTTTTATTTGTTTCTACCCAACCGCCTTCGATGTACTTGGTTTTTGTCGAATCCGGAACCGCGTTGTAATTTTTAGTTCTATTCGACATTTCATCACAGTAGGTGTCGTGAAAAATGTTAAGCTCCACCGGGACCATCCTCTCGCATTGACGACATTTCCGCACCTTGATGTCTTCCATCTTTATCTTTCTGTAACATAATAATAATAGTAATAATAATAGTAATAACGTTTCATCAATTGTTTTTCTTTTTTAAACGTCTATATCCCAATCCGTGGAGGAATCTTTCTTCACCTCTTCAATTGATACCAAATTTTGTTTTGTTTCTTAGTCTTTGTTTTGATCTTCCTTGCCTCCTTTATTTTCTTGGACTTTTTCTCCGTTCTTCCTTCCTTTGAATCCTTTCTTCCTCCAACTTAGCTTCCTTCCTTGCCCTTGCGGTCTCTTTCGTATATTTGTCTTGTCTGTATTTTAATAATTTCCTCATTCTTTCGATTTCTTCTTCTTCTTTTTCTTTTTCCTGTTGGATTCTTATTATTTCCAATGCCTCCTGTGAAGTTTTCTCTTTTTCCCGATCTAATTTCTCCTGCTCTTTTTCTTTTTGTTCTTTTTTTCCTTTAGCCTGTTCTTTATTTCTTCCATTGTTGGTAGGCCACAAAATAGGCGTTTTTCCTCAGCTAATTTTTGGAGTCGGGGATCTCCTTTCCTTGAGCCAAATTCGTCGCAAATTTCAACTTTTCCCTCCAGTACTTTCCTATTTATTATCTTCTTAAATTCTTTTACTATTTTTTCTTCTAACTCTTATTTTTTATTTTTATCTTCCATTTCTCTTCTTGTTTTCTTGTCCTTTGGTGTTTCAGATAAGGGAGGTTGGTTTTTTTGCCACAACCCGTACCCCACAGGTATGGTTAACCAGTTTTTCTTTTCCGATTAGCTTAGTGCGGCAATCTTTGCACCTGACATAACATCTTGGGTCCATTTTGCTGTAAATAAATGTTTTTCTGTTTTTGTTGTTTTCGTAGGTGTAAGTGTTTTTGTCACTTATGTCGCTATCAGTGGTGTAAAAATTTGAATTATTTACATGCATGCCATTCAAAAGAAAAAATTCAAATTCAAACCTATCTTTTGATATTAAATTTTTCAATATCCTTAACTTTCCAATTACCTAGTGTTTTTACATTCTTTGTTCTTATTTCGTAAATTGTTGGTGAAATCTTTGCTTCAATGAAAAATGGTCCCTCGAAATTTTTATTCAATTTTTTCGCTATTCCTTCCCCTTATTTGATAACGTTTTATCGCTTTTTAGAATTTGTTCGCCAATTTCGAAACTTATCGGTTTACGTCTGTGATCATAATATCTAGATTGTGTTTCGTTCGCAGTATCTAAATTTATAACCACTTCTTCTCTAATTAGTTTTAATTGTCGCATTCTATTCGCCAATTTTTCGAACTCTTGGAATTCAATTTCGCTTTTACGATCTTGATGTTTATTCAATACTTGAATTGGTTGGAGTTCTCCACCTAAATTTCAAAAAGCTGGGGTGAAACCTGTTGAAGAATGTTTACTCGTATTTAACGCAAATTGTAAATCATCTAAATTTTCATCCCATAATTTATTATCTTTCTCTTAGTACGCTTTTATTGCCGTTTTAATTGATCTATTGCATCTTCCAGTTGGATTAGCTTGCGCATGATATTTAGGAGTATTTGAATGTGTAATGCCAAAAGTTTTAGTTAAATTAATTATTGATTTATTTATGTATTCTTTTCCGTTATCTGTAAACAAAATTTTAGGTGTTCCCCATTTTCAAATTATACGCTTATGAAATTCTTTTCAATTGTCAATGCTAATTTATTTTTTATTCGAATTATTTCCACCCATTTAGTAAACATATCAACGAAAACTAGAATATATTTATTTCTTGACTTTGTCATTGGTAGCGGACCCATCACATCAGATGCTACCACTGTCCACGGTTCTTCAGTTATTCTTTTTCCTATCAAACCCATCTGATTATTTACTTTCAGTTTGATCCTTTGGGAAATGGCACATTCTTTTACGTATTTTAATGTTTCAGAGTACATTCCGGGCCAAAAATAATTTTCGGAAATATTTACATGAGTGTTTCCCATGCCTAAATGCCCTGCTTGTTTATTATTATGATTCTCAATTAAAACTTGTTCTCGTAATTCTTTTGGTATCATTAATTTCCACGGATTGCTATCTAAATTCAGACTTGATTTCAAAGGGTCGGGTCTATAGAAATATAATTGACTATCGCGTATTCTCCCGTTTGAATTTTTTTCTGGCTTATTTTTAACCTGTATCATTTTATTTTTATACCAATTATCTTCAATTTCTTTAAAATTTTTTTCCTCGGTTTCTACTATACCGGCTAAGATACTGGAAACTTTTATTTCATTTTCATTTGACCTTGATAACGCATCTGGGAGATGGTTTAAACTTTCTTTTCTATACATTATTTTATAATCGTACTCTAATAATTCTAAAGCCCATCGTGCTAACCTACCTGTTGGATTTTTTATGTTAAGAAGCCATTTCAAGACAATGTGGTCTATAATAACTTTAAACGAATAACCCTCAAAATACGGTCTAAATTTCCTTATTGCCCGGACTACTGCTAACCACTCTTTTTCCGAAGCAGATTATTTAAGTTCTGCGCCATTAAGGCCTGTACTTGCAAATGCTATTACAAAATTTTCACCGTTAATATTTTGTGTCAATACGGCTCCTAAACCTGTATCACTAGCA
>JAABKJ010000530.1:0-48778 GCA_011634705.1 Andricus grossulariae | reverse complement strand
GAATTGTTTTGAGTACAGCTTACATCGTTGCAAATGGAAAAGATCCTCTCCTAAAAATGGTCAGGAATCACGAGATGTTTGGCAAAGGAGCGTTCCTTTACAAAGCCGCCGAGCAGGCAGCTGAGACCCTTGGCCTGGATTTTAACATCAGAAGTGACGAAAGTGCATTACTCCATCTATATGCTTCACTTCTGAAAACAGAAGTGAAGAAAGCAGAATTTTAAAAATTCCATCACGAGTTATTCGGCAAGAAAATGCACGGAAATTTGTATAGGAATGTAGAAAAACAGTCCTTGTCGAAGGAGCAAACTTTTGCTTCTCTCAGACCATCAGGGCTTAATTCATATACAGAGGGTTTTATTTTCGCATGCCAGGACAATGTCACTTCCACCTTAGCATGCCGTGACCGCATTTTATGTCAAGAAGTTCCAAGCGATAGGTTCGGAGCGTGTCATACCCACGTTGTCATTTTTTAGATGACAGTTGCTCCCTGCGGGACCCAGTGGTGGTTGTTAATCTTTAGTTTTTAATTATATATATATTATAGTTAATTGTAATATATTATATGTGTATGGCTTGTAATGTTGTGGTATTATTAGTGTTATAATGTTTTATACTAATAATAACATTTATGATTATATACAATGTCTATAATAATATTATATAATAATATTGTCCGACATTTACATGCAATTTTACTTGTTTTCAGTAATTATTTTTTTTATGTACTTCTAATTTAATTTCTGAATTCTTCTTCAGTCAGCTGTGACCTCAAAATATGGATTTCTTCAGCGGTCTTTGGTCATTATATTCTTATTTACATGTACACGTCTTATTACAATTACTTATACACACACTCAGAGATTTACACACTCTCGCTGTCGTTTTTTAATTTTCGGCTACCATTGAGTTCAGTTCGCCTGTTGCTGGAAGCGAGTTCAGTCATTTTAACAACTTGTAATTTATGTATTTAAATTAATAAATGATCGTGCTTTTAGGCATCAGTTTTGTTAGAATGGAATCAATTGTGGAAAATTCTTTGTAAATTTTTTGTAAATCGTCGTTTGATAGTCTGTGGCAGCGTCTTTGGTACAATAAGTGTGGATATAAAAGTACATGGGTGACTTTGTCACTTTTTTACTTTGTAACTGTAAGACTTTTTGCTTTGTAACTGTGTGACATTTCAACTTGATAACTTTTTAACTTTGTGACTTCTTAACTTTGTGACTGTTTGACTTTGTGACTTTGGTGACTATCTTTGTGTGCAAAAATTCAAGCTGAACTTAGTTAGCTCGTAGCAAACAGTTGTAATAACAGGCATTTTTCGTAATAACTGTAAGCATAATCGATGGTCCCTTGTTTTTAGAATTTCAGTCAACGTCAGTGTATCAAACACAAGCAATACTATCAACATTGTCAGGTGACCAGACTGGACAAATAATTACCAGGGAAGGTTATTGAAAAATGCCTATCAACAAAAGGTTTGGAATTATTAATGGACTTTTGTAATTACAATTTTGATATCAATTCGGGCTCCCGAGTTCACGCGCGAAAGTATATATTAAATTTCGTGTGTCTATCGATCGGTTGTTGTTGAAATTCTTATATTGATACACATGCACAACAACTGTCAAAAATATTCATGATTCACGGCTCATTGCAAATCAGCAAATTATTTTCAGGCGAACGATTTTAATTAATTAAAAAGACAATAATAAATTTGTCTTTCGGGCTTTAATTACATTATCTTATTTTGCGTCTTCTGTTACAATGTCGTTCAACAATTTTTTTTCAAAGCAAACTGAGCTGCGTAATCGAATTGAAAATTTGTTTGCAACTGCGGCATCAGTAAAGGAACCAACACAGGGGTCATTAAAATCGCGAATGAAAACTATCGAGTATTTCACTTCGGACTTTTCTAGTGAAACTGAGGAAGCTTACGTGACAGCAAAAGGAAACTTTTTAGATGCTATTGAAAACCTTTCAGCTACTCAGGTGGGATCGTCGAATGTCTCTGACAAATCTTTCAGGGGAACCTGCGCAACTCGTTCGTCACTTTTCGGTAACAAATGAGAATTATACTCGCTGTTGGGAATTACTGGAAGATAGATATGAAAACAAACGTGTCTTAGTACATTTTCATTTATCCGGTTCATTTTCACTTCAGCCAGTGAAAGTGGAATCAGCAAGCGCGTTGCGAGAACTTTATAAATCAACTATAGATTATATGGAGGCACTGGACTCCCTAAATGTACCGCTAAGCGAATAATCATCAATTCTTGTATATGTCACCGTCGAACGACTTGATCATCAATCTCTTTGGGATTGGGAAACATCGATCGGCAGTTCAAAAGAACCTCCCACATTTGAGGAACTTAAAACGTTTCTTAAAAATCGCCTTCGTGCTTTGGAAGCTGTTGAATCAACAACAGGCTGGGGTAAGCAGGCATCATCGCAATCATCAATATAGTCTCAACGTCAGGAACGTAAGTTTGGGAGGCAACAGAAATCATCGCAGTCATCGGCTGCTAACGTCAATGCAGTCACAGAACAACAACCAAGAAAATCGCCTCAGGATAGAAAATGTTTCATGTGCAGAGAACAACATTTTTTGATGTCATGTCCACAATTTTGAGCTAAAACCGTGGCCCAAAGGAAAAAATTCGTGATTCAAAGAAGATTATGTAGCAATTGCCTTGGATCTCACATGATCGAAAACTACGCTTCAAAAAATGTTTGTCAATTGTATCAAGGAAAGCATCACACAATTCTTCATGAATCACTGTTAGTTCAAACTCAACATTTTCCAGGTTCATCCACTGTTCCAACTTCACAGGCCAACTCTCATGCAGTTTCAGTCATGCAGGTTTCCTTGAATGAAACAACATCGGTGTTGTTGACTACTGCGATGGTCTTTGTGACTGCGCCTTCCGGTCAAACTCTCTATGGTGGAACATTTCTTGACCAAGGCTCTGAGGTCTTAATTATTTCGAAATCGCTCAAGCAACGATTGCATTTGCCTCGGACTGAAGGTTCTGTATGTTTGTTATGCGTCGGTAAAAGTAAATCAGGAACTTCACGAGGATCTGTTTCTGTCGAAGTTAAATCTCACTTTCCGTCAGATTTTAGGGTGAAACCTAAAGCTCTTGTTCTTCCGAAATTGGTAGCAAGGCGTCAAAAAGGTAAACTTCCAATCGACGATTGGCCTCACCTTGCAGACCTTTATTTGGCAGATCCGAAGTTTAATGGAAATCATCCAATTGATATGATTTTAGGTGTTGACGTATATTCAATTTTAATTGAGCCAGGTCTTCGAAAAGGTTACCTTTCTGCTCCTTTTGCTCAGAAAACTGTTTTAGGCTGGATACTGTGTGGACCAACGGGAGAAGAGCCGTCAATTTATCATTCTCCAGTCAGCACGTATCACTGATGTAGAGTTAATGAGTTGTATTTTGACGTACAAAAATTTTGGGAAGATAATGAAGTAGTCCCAACAAAACATCTTAGGACTCCAGAAGAGGAAGCTTGTGAACAGCATTTCTTAGAGACTCACTCTAGGAAATAAGAAGGAAGATACGTCGTTCGTCTTCCAACTAAGAATGATGTTACAAAGCTAGGGATTCATACTCTTCAGCTCTTAGGTTGTTACTTCACAGTGAAAAACGTTTCAAAGGGGATTCTCGACTTCAGGATGCCTACACCGATTTCATGGAGGAGTACAAAAGGCTTTAGCATATGGTTACTGCTAAAGAGTCTTTTGATCCCAGAAATGATTCAAGGTCGTTTTTTCTTCCACATTATGGGGTGTGGCGAGTCTCAAGTCTTATAACCAAGCTCCACGTAGTTTTCAAAGGCTCTCGAAGCTCAAGTCGAAGAGTATCAATGAATGATTGCTTACATGCGGGTCCTAAATTGCAACTTAACATTTCAGATGTCCTACTTCATTGGCGTCGACATCCAATTGTATTTCCAGCAGATGTCGAGAAAATGTATCGCCAAATTCTTGTCCATGAAGATGACCAGGATCTACAACGAATTCTATGGCGCACAACTCCTGCCTAGCCTGTGCAGATTTATCGACTTACAACTGTCACTCATGGTCTGACATGTGCTCCATATTTGGTTGTTTGTACTATACCGCAGCTCGGACTTGTTGAGGGACATCAGTTTCCTTCAGCTGCTGGAGTCATTAAACACAGTGCTTACGTCGATGATGTCTTGTCAGGGGCTGACAATTCAGAGGACGCCGCAAAACTTTACGACCAGTTGCTTGAGCTCTTCAAGGCAGGCGGCTTTCCACTCAGGAAGTGGACTACGAATTGTCCTGAGCTTCTGAAACGAATCCCTGTGGAACTTCAGGCTTTATCACCAGATCTTTCGTGGCATTCTCAGACTTTGGTATCGATGCTCGGTTTAATCTGGCAGCCCGAGAGCGACTGCTTTATCTTCAAGATCGAGCTGACTCCTATCAATGATGTCATCACTAAACGTCTCGTTGCCAGTCGATGTGCGCAACTATTTGATCCTCTTGGATGGTTATCATCTGTAATTGTGGTCACGAAGATCATTCTCCAGGGACTGTGGCAACTAAAAATCCCGTAGAATTATCCGCTTCCTGATGAACTTTCTTAACGCTGGAAAAGATACTACGAGGATCTATAATATCTTTTATCAGTTCGAATTCAAGGATGGATTGGATTACGATCTTCGGGCTGCTCATACGAACTTCATGGCTTTGAAGATGCTTCGGAACGAGCTTATGCAGCTGTTGTTTATGTTGAATCAGTTCAAACAACTGAGGATTGCTCGGTGGTGCTTATCGCATCGAAAAAAAAGTAGCAACTGTGAAATCTGTCGTACTTTCTCGTCTTGAACTGTGGGTTGCAGTTCTTTTGGCTCGCCTCGTTGCATATATTCAAAGCATTCTAAAACTTGATGCTCCACTCCACTTGTGGTCCGATTTAACAACTGCTCTGGCTTAGATTTCAGATTTAACTTCGAAACGTAATACGTATATCGCAAATCGAGTATCGGAAATTTAAACCACTCTTCCTTCAGCTATGTGGCACCATGTTTCGGGCAAGGACAATGCAGCTGATTGCGTATCGCGTGGTGTCTCTGCTCGTGATTTTTCGTCTTTCTCTATCTAGTGGAATGGGCCAGTATGGCTGCCCAATCCCAACGACTCTCCATCTGGTCTCTCGGAACCACCGGACCGCTCAATTCACATGGAGGAACGGGTCACGGTCAATCTTGTGGTGCGTGATAAGCAACACTGGTACTTATTTCGCCTTTATTCGTCCTTGGATAAACTTCTTCGACTCGTCTTGTTCGGTCTGTGATTCATCATTGCGCTCCATGTGTGAAGAACTAAGCAGCTATTCCGCAACAACTCATGGCTGACTTACTTTCAATTCGTTCAACTTCACTCAGTGGACCATTTTTAAACACTGGTGTTGACTACGCTGGGTCGATCAAGCTTCCAACGAATAAAGGACGTGGCTTCAAGTCTTTTTCCTTCGTTCGCTGCGACATTCGAGCGGTTCATTTAGAAGTATTTTCTGACTTCATGGCAAGTGGATTTATCGCAGCGTATCAATGATTTTCATGACGACGAGGCGTTTGTAAGACCTTGGTCAGTGACAATGCAAAAAACTTCGTTGGAGCTGACCGTCAAATTAAACAAATGTTCGCTAAGGCATCGGAAGAGTCCCAAGCCATCGCTTCATTTTTAGCTTTAGACGGCACCGAGTGGAAGTTCAATCCACCTGCGCGGTCCCATTTTGGCGGACTTTATGAGGCTGCAGTAAAGTCTACTAAATTCCACCTTAAACGAACGATTAGAGAGACCCTTCTTACCTTCGAGGAAATGACAACATTTTTAACCCAAATCGAGGCATGTCTCAATTCTCGGCCTCTCATGGCAGAATCAGATGATCCACAAGACTTCTCAGCACTGACTCCAGGAGACTTTTTCATAGGATGCCCTTTGAATGTCAACCCTCAGCTATCCCTGACGGAAGTTGCCCAGAATCAGTTGTAACGCTGGCAACTGATTTAACAAATACGCCAGCATTTCTGGAAACGTTGGTCTCCTGAATACCTTGAGGAACTTCAACCTCGTTCCAAATGGAGAACTTTACAACCTTCCATTCAGCTGGGAGATCTCGTTCTTATTCGAGACGAAAACCTGTCTCCTACCAATTTGGCAATGGTACGGGTCATCAAACTACATCGTCGCAGCGATAGCCTAATGCGAGTCGTCACGCTGAAGACTCGGTGCAACTCAATAACCCGACCAATTGTCAAGTTGTGTCTACTTCCACGTGCGACAAGCGATATAAATGAAATAATACAAAAGTGATTAAATTTCGTCTGCGACGAAAAGCAGGCAGAATGTTCGAGATTTACATGCAATTTTACTTGTTTTTATTGATTCGATTTTGTTCTATGTACTTCTAATTTAATTGCTGAATTCTTCTTCAATCAGCTGCGACGTCAAAACATTGATTTCTTCAGCCGTTCTTTGTTTATTATATTCTTATTTACATGTACACGTCTTATTTCAATTACTCATTCACACTCACAGAGATTTACACACTCTCCCTGTCGTTTTCCAATTTTCAGCTACTATTGAGTTTAGTTTTCCTGTTGCTGGCAGCGAGATTAGTCATTTTAACCACTTGTAATGTATTCCTTTTAATTAATAAATTACCGCGATTTTTGGCTTCAGCCTTGTTAAATGGAACAAATTGTGGAAAATTCTTTCATGCAACCCAGTGAAGTACTATCCGCCAGAAAATATAATGAAGAGTTTTAATACAGTCCATTGCTTTAATTTCGGTCAAAATATTCAGTAAATTCATTATTTTCGAACAAATAGTTGAATTTTCAACTGAAAACGTGGTTTTGAAGCAGCAATAAAATAGTTAAATTTTCACATAAAAAACTAGTTTTCAACAATAAGAAAATGAATGATCAACCAGTTGGATTCAACGAAGAAAGACGAATATTGAACAAATTAGTTGTTACAAAACCTATTTCAAAGCAAGCAGATTGTACTCGTCAAGTCGCAGAATCTCAAGCGATGAAATGTCCTGTTTTTTAGAGAAAACTAGGCAATACGTATTATTCTGATTCCTACAACTACCCCTATCATATCACATTTATAAAACACCATCTCCGGAGCCTTCAACTAAAACATAAAAAAAATTAACAAATAACAATCATAAGACACGGATTCCCAAGGCTGTATTAAACATCCGTATACCCACAAAAATATCCAACAACGCTCAAGAACTACCCCTATCACATTTAATGAACCCTCTCTCAACTGCCTTCATCTAAGATCGCCGAAAAATTTTTCAATTGCTGATAATCATAAGCGACGGATTTCCAAAAGTGTATTGAATATCTTTATATCCTCAGAAATATCACACAACCCTCAAGAAATACCGTTACCACATTAAACGAACGTCGTCTCGACTGCCTTCATTCAAAATCGCCGAAAATCTGTTCTTATCAACGATAATCATAAGGCACGCAATTTCCAAGACTGTATTGAATATGTCTACACGCACAAAAACATACGTCATACAACCATCCACAGAAACCACCCCTACCACAATTAACGAACCCGATATCAACTGCCTTCATCTAAACTTGCCGAGAAATTTTTTAATTGCTGATCATCACAAGACGCGAATTTCCAAGACCGTATTGAATATCCATATATCCACAGAAATATCCAACAACATTCACAACTACCCCTACAACATTTAAAGAACCCCGTCTCGAGTGCCATCATTTAAATCGCCGCAAATTTTTTTGAATGATGATAATCACAAGAAACGAAATCTCAACACTGTATTGAATATTCTTATATCGACAAAAATATCCAACAACCCTCAAGAACTACCCCTACCACATTCAACAAAACTCTTCTCGACTGCCTTCATCTAAAATCGCCAAAAATTTTGTTGAATGATGATAATCACAAGAAACGCATGTCCAACACTGTATTATATATTTTTATATCCACAGAAATATTCAACAGCCCTCAAGAACTACCCCTACCAAACTTAGCGAACCCGGTCTCGACTGCCTTCATCTAAAATCGCAAAAAAAAAATGTAATTGATAATAATCACTAGACACGCATTTCCAAAACTATACTAAATATACTTATAAACACAGAAATATCCAACAACCCTCAAGAACTAACCCAATCACATTTGAACAGCACCGTCTCGACGTCTTTTGTCTAAAATCGCCATAAAAATTTTAATTGATAATAATCACAAGGAACGCATTTGCAAGACTGTGCTAAACATCCTTATAACCACAGCAATAGCGAAAACATCTTGAGAACTACCCCACAACATTCAGCGAACTCTGTTTCGATTACCGTCAGCAAAAATAGTTGGATATTTCTGTGGTTATCAGGATATTTACTACAGTCTTGTGATTAGATAAATTTAATTTTTTTTTTTGCGATTTTAGATAAAGGCATTCGAGACGGGGTTCGTTAAATGTATTTTAGATAGTCCTTATGGGTTGTTGGACATTTATGTGGTTAGAAGCATATTTAGTAAAGTCTTGGAAATGCGCGTATTGTGATTATTATCAATTGCAAATTTTTTTGCGATTTCAGATATAGGCAGTCGAGACGAGGTTAGTTAAATGTGGTAGGGGTAGTTTTTGAGAGCTTTTGGATACTTCTGTGGCTATAAATATATTTAATACAGTCTTGGAAATGCGTGTCTTGTGATTATTATCAATTAAAATTTTTTTGGCGATTTTAGATGAAGGCAGTAGAAATGGGGTTCGTTACATATGGTAGGGGTAGTTCTTGAGGGTCGTTGGAACTTTGTGTGTTTATAAGGATATTTAGTACAGTCTTGGAAATGCGTGTGATGTGATCATTGTCAATTACAAATTTCTTTGGCGATTTTTGACTAAGGCAATCGAAATGGGGTTCCTTAAATATGGTAGGGGTACTTTTTGAGGGTTGTTGAATATTTCTGTGGTTATAAGGATATTTGCCACAGTCTTGGAAATGTGTTTCTTGTGATTATCATCAATTACAAATTTTTTGTCGATTTCAGATGAAGGCAGTCAAGACGGGGTTCCCTAAATGTGGTAGGGGAAGTTCTTGAGGGTTGTTGGATATTTCTGTGGTTATAAAGGAATTTACTAAAGTCTTGGAAATGCGCGTCTTGTGATTAATATGAATTACAAATTTTTTGGCGATTTCAGATGAAGGCAGTCGAGACGCGGTTACCTAAATGTGGTAGGGTTAGTCCTTGAGGGTTGTTGGATATTTCTATCGTTATGAGGATATTAAGTACAGTCTTAGAAATGCGTGTCTTCTGATTATTATCAATTCCAAATTTTTTTTCGACTTCTGATTGAGGCTGTCGAGAAGGGGTTTCCTAAAAAAGGTAGGGTTACTTCTTGAGGGTTGTTGGATACTTCTGACGTCATGAGGATACTTAGTACAGTCTTGTAAATGCGTGTCTTGTGATTAATATGAATTACAAATTTTTTGGCGATATCAGATGAAGGCAGTCGAGACGCGGTTACCTAAATGTGATAGTGTTAGTTCATGAGGGTTTCTGGATATGTCTGTCGTTATAAGAATATTTGATACAGTCTTGTAAATGCGTGTCTTGTGACTATTATCAATTGAAATTTTTTTTAGCGATTTTAGATAAAGGCAGTCGAGAAGGGGTTCGTTGAAAGTAGTAGGGGTAGTTTTTGAGGGTTGTGGGATATTTCTGTGACTATAGGGATATTCAATACTGTCTTGGAAATGCGTCTCTTGTGATTATTATGGATTAGAAACTTTGTAGGCGATTTTAGATAAAGTCATTCGAGACGGGGTTCGTTAAATGTATTTTAGATAGTTCTTATGGGTTGTTGGACATTTATGTGGTTATAAGGATATTTAGTAAAGTCTTGGAAATGGGCGTATTGTGATTATTATCAATTTCAAAATTTTTAGCGATTTCAGATTTAGGCAGTCGAGACGAGGTTAGTTAAATGTGGTAGGGGTAGTTTTTGAGAGCTTTTGGATACTTCTGTGGCTATCAATATATTTAATGCAGTCTTGGAAATGCGTGTCTTGTGATTATTATCAATTAAATTTTTTTTGGCGATTTTAAATGAAGGCAGTAGAAATGGGGTTCGTTACATATGGTAGGGGTAGTTCTTAAGGGTCGTTGGATATTTGTGTTTTCATAAGGATATTTAGTACAGTCTTGGAAATGTGTGTCATGTGATCATTCTCAATTACAAATTTCTTTGGCGATTTTTGACTAAGGCAATCGAAACGGGGATCCTTAAATATGGTAGGGATACTTTTTGAGGGTTGTTGAATATTTCTGTGGTTATGAGGATATTTGCTACAGTCTTGGAAATGTGTTTCTCGTGATTATCATCAATTACAAATTTTTTGTCGATTTCAGATGAAGGCAGTCAAGACGGGGTTCCCTAAATGTGGTAGGGGAAGTTCTTGAGGGTTGTTGGATATTTCTGTGGTTATAAAGGAATTTACTAAAGTCTTGGAAATGCGCGTCTTGTGATTAATATGAATTACAAATTTTTTGGCGATTTCAGATGAAGGCAGTCGAGACGCGGTTACCTAAATGTGGTAGGGTTAGTCCTTGAGGGTTGTTGGATATTTCTATCGTTATGAGGATATTAAGTACAGTCTTAGAAATGCGTGTCTTCTGATTATTATCAATTCCAAATTTTTTTTCGACTTCTGATTGAGGCTGTCGAGAAGGGGTTTCCTAAAAAAGGTAGGGTTACTTCTTGAGGGTTGTTGGATACTTCTGACGTCATGAGGATACTTAGTACAGTCTTGTAAATGCGTGTCTTGTGATTAATATGAATTACAAATTTTTTGGCGATATCAGATGAAGGCAGTCGAGACGCGGTTACCTAAATGTGATAGTGTTAGTTCATGAGGGTTTCTGGATATGTCTGTCGTTATAAGAATATTTGATACAGTCTTGTAAATGCGTGTCTTGTGACTATTATCAATTGAAATTTTTTTTGGCGATTTCAGATAAAGGCAGTCGAGAAGGGGTTCGTTAAAAGTAGTAGAGGTAGTTTTTGAGGGTTGTGGGATATTTCTGTGACTATAGGGATATTTAATACTGTCTCGGAAATGCGTTTCTTGTGATTAGTATTATTTAAAAACATTCTTGGCTATTTTGCATGGAGACAGTCATGACGTGATTCGTCACATGCGGTAGGGGTAGTTCCTGAGGGTTGCTGGATAAATATGTGGTTCTGAAGATATTTAGTACAGCCTTGGAAATGCATGTCTTTTGATTAATATCAATTACAAATTTTATGGCGATTTGAGATGAAGGCAGTCGAGACGGGGTCCGTTAAATGTAGTAGGGGTAGTTCTTGAGGATTTTTGGTTATTTCTGTGGTTATAAGAATATTCAGTTCAGCCTTGGAAATGCGTGTCTTGTGATCATTATCAATTACAAATTTTTTGGCGATTTCTGATGACGCAGTCGAGACGGGTTTTGTTAAATTTGGTAGGGGTAGTTCTTGCGGGGGTTTGGATATTTCTGTGGTTATAAGGATATTTAGTACAGTCTTGAAAATGCGTGTCTTGTGATTAGTATCAATTACAAATATTTTTGACGATTTTTGATAAAGGCATTCGAGACGGGGTTCGTTGAATGTTGTAGGGCTAGCTCTTGAGGGTCTTTGGATATTTCTGTGGTTATAATGATATTTAGTACAGTCTTAGAAATGCGTGTCTTGTAATGATTGTCAATTACCATTTTTTTGGGCGATTTTTGATCAAGGCGGTCAAGAAGGAGTTCGTTATATTTGGTAGGGGTAGTTCATGAGGGGTTTGTGTATTTCTGTCAGCATAAGGATATCTAGTGCAGTCTTGGGAATTCTGTCTTGTGATTATTATCAATTACAAATTTTTTGGCGATTTTTGATGACGCGGTCGAGACGGATTTCGTTAAATTTGGTAGGGGTAGTTCATGCAGGGGTATGGATATTTCTGTGGTTATAAGGATATTTAGTACAGTCTTGGAAATGCGTGTCTTGTGATGATTATCAATAACAAATATTTTTTGTGATTTTAGATAAAGGCAGTAGAGATGGGGTTCGCTAAATATGCTAGGGGTAGTTCTTAAGGGGCTTTGGATATTTCTGTGGTTAAAAGTATATTCTGTACAGTCTTGGAAATGCGTATGTTGTGATTATTATGAATTACAAATATTTTCGACAGTTTCAGATAAAGGCAGTCGAGACCGGGTTCATTCAGTGTGGTACGGTTTGTTCTTGAGCGTTTTTAGATATTTCTGTAGTTATAAAGATATTTAGTACAGTCTTGGAAATGCGTGTCTTGTGATTATTACCAATTAAAAATATTTTCGACGATTTTTGATAAAGACATTTGAGACGGGGTTCGTTGAATGTGGTAGGGGTAGTTATTGAGGGTTTTTGGATATGTATGTGGTTATAAAGATATTTAGTACGGTCTTGGAAATACATGTCTTGTGATTATTATGAATTACAAACATTTTTGACGATTTTTGATAAAGGCAGTCGAGGCGTGGTTCGTTCAATATAGTAGGAATAGTTCTTGAGGATTTTTTGATATTTCTGCGGTCATAAGGATATTCCGTACAGTCTTGGAAATTCATTTCTTGTAATTATTTTCAATTACAAATATTTTCGAAAATTTTAGACAAAGGCAGTCTAGAGAAGATGCTGAAAATGTGGTAGGGGTGGTTCTTGAGGGTTGTGTGATATTTCTATGGTTATAAGGATACTTAGTACAGTCTTGGAATTGCCTTTCTTGAGATTGTTATCAACTACAAATATTTTTGACGATGTTAGATGAAAGCATTCGAGACGGGGTTCGCTAAATATGGTAGGGGTAGTTCTTTAGGGTCTTTGGATATTTCTATGGTTTCAAGGATATTTATTACAGTCTTGTAAATGCGTGTCTTGTGATTAGTATCAATTACAAATATTTTAAGCGATTTTAGATGAAGGCCATCGAGACGGGGCTCGTTAAATTTGGTAGGGGTAGTTCTTGAGGGGGTTTGGATGTTTCTGTGGTTAGAAGGATATTTATTGAAGTCTTGGTAATGCATATCTTGTAATTATTATCAATCACAAACATTGTTGGCTATGGATAAAGGCAGTCGAGACGGTATTCGTTCAATATGGTAGGGCTATTTCTAGAGGGGTTTGGATATTTCTGTGGTTATAAGTTTATTTAGTACAGTCTTGGAAATGCATGTCTTGTGATTATTCTTAATTAAAAATATAGGTTTGACGGTGTTAGATGAAGGTAGTCGAGACGGGGTTCGCTAAATATGCTAGGGGTGGTTCTTGCGGGGGTTTGGATGTTTCTGTGGTGAGAAGAATATTGATTGAAGTCTTGGTAATGCATTTCTCGCGATTATTAACAATTACAAATATTTTCGGCAATTTTAGATGAGGGCAGTTGAGACGAAGTTCGTTAAATATGGTAGGGGTAGTTCTTGAAGGGGTTTCGATATTTTCGTGGTTATAAGTATGATTAGTACAGTCTTGGAAATGCATGTCTTGTGATTATTCTCAATTACAAATATTTTTGGCAATTTTTGACAAAGGCAGTTGAGACGGGGTTCGTTAAAAATGGTAGGGGGAGTTCTTGATGGGGTTTGGACATTTCTGCGGTTATAAGTATATTTAGTACAGTTTCGGAAATGCATGTTTTGTGATTATTATCAATTACAAATATTTTTCGCGATGTTAGATAAAGGCCGTCGAGACGGGACTCGTTAAATATGGTAGGGGTAGTTCTTGATGGGGTTTGGATATTTCTGTGGTTATAGGTAAATTCAGTACAGTCTTGGAAATGCATGCCTTGTGATTATTCTAAATTAAAAATATTTTTCGCTATTTTAGATAAGGGCAGTTGAGACGGGGTTCGTTAAATATGGTAGGTGTAGCTTTTGAAGGGGTTTCGATATTTTCGTGGTTATAAGTATAATTAGTACAGTCTTGGAAATGCATGTCTTGTGATTATTCTCAATTACAAATATTTTTGGCGATTTTAAACAAAGGCAGTTGAGACGGGTTTCGTTAAAAATGGTAGGGGTAGTTCTTGAAGGGGTTTGGATATTTCTGTGGTTATAAGTATATTTAGTACAGTCTTGGAAATGCATGTCTTGGGATTATTCTCAATTACAAATATTTTTGGCGATTTTAAACAAAGGCAGTTGAGACGGGGTTCGTTAAATATGGTAGGGGTAGCTCTTGAAGGGGTTTGGATATTCACGTGGCTATAAGTATAATTAGTACAGTCTTGGAAATGCATGTCTTGTGATTATTATCAATTACAAATATTTTTTGCGATTTTATATAAAGGCCGTCGAGACGGGGTTCGTTAAATATGGTAGGGGTAGTTCTTGAAGGGGTTTGGATATTTGAGTGGTTATAAGTATAATTAGTACAGTCTTGGAAATGCATGTGTTGTGATTATTCTCAATTACAAATATTTTTGGCGATTTTAGACAAAGGCAGTAGAGACGGGGTTCGCTACATATGATAGGGGTAGTTCTTGAGGGGGTTTGGATATTTTTGCGGTTATGAGGATACTTAGTACAGTCTTGGAAATGCATGAGTTGTGATTATTATCAATTACAAATATTTTGGACGATTTTAGAGAAAGGTAGTCTAGACATCGTTCTTCAAATGTGGTAGGGGTAGCTATTCAGCGGGTTTGGATAATTCTGTGGTTATAAGGATATTTTTTACAGTCTTGGAAATGCATGTCTTGTGCTTACTCTCAATTACAAATATGTTTGACGGTTTCAGATGAAGGCAGTCGAGACGGGGCTCGTTCAATGTGGTAGGGGCTGTTCTTGAGTGTTTTTGGATACTTCTGTTGTTACAAGAATATTCAGTACAGTGTTGGAAATGCATGTCTTGTGATTATTCTCAATTACAAATATGTTTGACGGTTTTAGATGAAGGCCGTCGAGACGGGGTTTGTTAGATTTGGTATTGGTAGTTCTTGAGGGGGTTTGGATATTTCTGTGGTAATAGGTATATTTAGTACAGTCTTAAAATTGCATATCTTGTGATTATTATCAATTACAAATATTTTTGCCGATTTTAGATAAAGGACGTCGTGACGGTGTTCGTTAAATATGGTAGGGGTAGATCTGGATGAGGTTTGGATATTTCTGTGGCTCTAAAGTATATTTATTACAGTCTTGGAAATGCATGTCTTGTGATTATTATCAATTACAAATAATTTTGACGGTTTTAGACAAAGGCTGTCGAGGCGGGGTTCGTTACATATGGTAGGGGTAGTTCTTGCGATGTTTGGATATTTCTGCGGTTATAAGGATATTCAGTACAGTCTTGGAAATGCTGGTCTTGTTATCATTATCAATGACAAATTTTTTGGCGATTTGAGATGAAGGCTGTCGAGATGGGCTTCGCTAAATTTGGTAGGGGTAGTTCTTGAGGGTGTTCGGACATTTTTGTGGATATAGGGATATTTAGTGCAGGCTGGGAAATGCATGTCTTCTGATTATCATAAATTACAAATATTTTTGGCGATTTGAGATAAAGGCAGTCGAGATGGGCTTCGCTAAATTTGGTAGAGGTAGTTGCTGAGGGGTTTTGGATATTTCTGTAGTTATAAGTATATTTAGAATAGCCTAGGAAATGCGTGCGTTGTGATTATTATCAATTACAAATTTTTTTGACGGTTTTGGATAAAGGCAGTCCAGACGGGCTTCGTTCAATGTGGTAGGTGTAGTTCATGATTGTTTTTTGATATTTCTGTTGTTACAAGGATATTCAGTACAGTGTTGGAAATGCATGTCTTGTGGTTAGTATCAGTTACAAATATTTTTGGCGATTTTAGATAAAGGCTGTCGAGACGGGGTTCGTGACATATGGTAAGGGTAGTTCTTTAGGGGGTTTGGATATTTCTGCGGTTACAAGGATAATCAGTACAGTCCTGGAAATGCGCGTCTTGTGATCATTATCAATTACAAATTTTTTGGCGATTTTAAATGAAGGAAGTCGAGATGGGCTTCGCTAAATATGTAGGGAGAGTACCTGAGGGGTTTTGGATATTTCTGTGATCATAAGTATATTTAGTACAGTCTTGGGAATGCGTTTGTTGTGATTATTATCAATTACAAATATTTTTGACGGTTTTAGATAAAGGTTGTCGAGACGGGGTTCGTTACATGTGGTAGGGGTAGTTATTGCGATGTTTGGATATTTCTGCGGTTACAAGGATATTCAGTACAGTCTTGGAAGATTATTATCAATTACAAATATTTTTGACGGTTTTAGATAAAGATTGTCGAGACGGGGTTCGTTACATGTCGTAGGGGTAGTTATTGCGATGTTTGGATATTTCTGCGGTTACAAGGATATTCAGTACAGTCTTGGAAATGCGAGTCTTGTGATCATTATCAATTACAAATTTTTTGGCGATTTGAGATGAAGGCGTTCGAGATGAGCTTCGCTAAATTTGTTACGGGTAGTTCTTGAGGGTGTTTGGACATTTTTCTGGTTATAGGAATATTTAGTGCAGGCTTGGAAATGCGTGTGTTGTTATTATTATAAATTAAAAATATTTTTGGCTATTTTCGATGAGGGCAGCCAAGGCAGGATTCGTGAAATATAGTAGGGGTGGATCTTGAGAGGGTTTGGATGTTTCTGTGGTTATAAATATATTTAGGACAGTCTTGGAAATGCGTGTGTTGTGATTATTATCAATTTCAAATATTTTTCGCGATTTTAGATAAAGGCTCTCGAGACCTGGTTCGTTACATATGGTAGGGGTACTTCTTGAGGGGGTTCGGATATTTCTGCAGTTACAAGGATATTTAGTATAGTCCTGGAAATGCGCGTCTTGTGATCATTGTCAATTACAAATTTTTTGGCGATATGAGATGAAGGCAGTCAAGATGGGCTTCGCTAAATTTGGTAAGGGTAGTTCCTGAGGGGTTTTGGATATTTCTGTGGTTATAAGTATATTAAGTAGAGTCTTGGGTTGCGTGTGTTGTGATTATTATCAATTACAAATATTTTGGACGGTTTTAGATAAAGGCTGTCGAGACGGGGTTCGTTACATATGGTAGGGGTGGTTCTTGCGATGTCCGGATATTCCTGCGGTTACAAGGATATTCAGTACAGTCTTCGAAATGCGGGTCTTGTAATCATTACCAATTACAAATTTTTTCGCGATTTGAGATAAAGGCGGTCGAAACGGGCTTCGCTAAATTTGGTAGGGGTAGTTCCTGGGGATTTTTGGACATTTTTGTGGTTATAGGGACATTTAGTGCAGGTTTGGAAATGCACGTCTTGTGATTATTATAAATTACAAATATTTTTGGCGATTTGAGATGAAGGCAGTCGAGATGGGCTTCGCTAAATTTGGTAGGGGTACTTTTTAAGTATTTGTGGATATTTCTGCTGTTACAAGGATATTCAGTACAGTGTTGGAAATGCATGTATTGTGATTATTATCAGTTACAAATATTTTTGGCGATATTAGATAAAGGCTGTCGAGACGGCGTGCGTTACATATGGTAGGGGAAGTTCTTGCGATGTTTGGTTATTTCTGCGGTTACAAGGATATTTAGTACACATTTGGAAACGCGTGTGGTGTGCTTATAATCAATTACAAAAATTTTTGCTATTTCAGATAAGGGCAGCGAAGACGGGATTTGTTAAATATGGTAGGGGTAGTTCTTGATGGGGTTTGGATATTTCTTTGGTTATAAGTATATATAGTACAGTCTTGGAAGTGAATGTCTTGTGATTATTTTCAATTAAGAATATTTTTGGTGATTGTAGATAAAGGCTGTCGAGATGGGGTTCGCTAAATATGCTAGGGGTAGTTCTTGAGGGGATTTGGATATTTCTGTGGTCATACGAATATTCAGTACAGTCTTGGAAATTCGTGTCTTGTGATGATTGTCAATTTAATTTTTTTTTGCGATTTTAGATGAAGGCAGTCGAGACGGGGTTTTTAAATATGGTAAGGGTAGTTCTTGAGGGGGTTTGGATATTTCTGTAGTAATAAGTATATTGAGTACAGTCTTGGAAATGCATGTCTTGTGATTATTATCAGTTACAAATATTTTTGACGACTTTAGATGAAGCCAGTCGAGACGGGATTCGTTCAATATGGTAGGGGTAGTTCTTGAGGGTTTTGGGATATTTATGTTGTTATAAGGATATTTAGTGCAGTTTCGGAAGTGCTGTCTTGTGATTATTATCAGTTACAAATTTGTTGGCGATTTTTGATGAAGGCAGTCAAGACGGGCTTCGTCAAATCTGGTAGGGGTAGTTCTTTAGGGGTTTCGGATTTTTTAGTGGGTATAAGGATATTTAGTACAGTCTTCGAGATTCGCGCCTTGTGATTATTATAAATAACAAATATTTTTGACAATTTTAGATAAAGGCAGTCATGGCGGGGTTCGTGCAATGTGGTAGGGGTAGTTTTTGAGTGTTTTTGGATATTTCTGTTGTTATAAGTATATTAAGTACAGTCTTGGAAATGCATGTCTTGTGATTATCATCAATTGGAAATATTTTTAGTGGTTTTAGATAAAGGCAGTCGAGACGGGCTTCGTTAAATTTGGTAGGGCTCGTTCATGAGGGGTTTGGATATTTCTGTGGTTATAATTACATTTACTACAGTCTTGGAAATGCGTGTCGTGTAATTATCATCAATTATACATATTTTTAACGATTCTAGCCAAAGGCAGTCTAGACGGGGTTCTTCAAATGTGGTAGGGGTAGTTCTTCAAGGGGTTTGGATCTTTCTGTGGTTACAAGGGTATCGTTTACAGTCTTGGAAATGCGTGTCTTGTGATTATTATCAATTACAAATTTTTTGGCGATTTGTAATAAAAGCAGTCCAGATGGGCTTCGTTAAATATAGTGGGGGTAGCTCTTGAGGGTTTTCGGATATTTCTGCGGTTATGAGTATATTTAGTGCAGTCTTGTTAATGCATGTCTTGTGATTATTTTCAATTACAAATATTTTTAACGATTTTAGATTATCGCAGTCAAGACGGGCTTCAATAAATTTGGTAGGGCTCGTTCTTGAGGGGTTTGGATATTTCTGTGGTTATACGAATATTTAGTAGAGTCTTGGAAATTTATGTCTGGTGATGATTGTCAATTCAACTTTTTTTTGCGATTTTAGATGAAGGAAGTCGAGACGGGGTTTGTTTGATTTGGCAGGTGTAGTTCTTGAGGGGGTTTGGATATTTCTGTGGTAATAAGTATATTAAGTACAGCCCTGGAAATGTATATCTTGTGATTATTATGAATTGCAAATATTTTTGGCGATTTTTGATGAAGGCAGTCGAGACGGGCTTCGTCAAATCTGGTAGGGGTAGTTCTCTAGGGTGTTCGGATTTTTTAGTGGTTATGAGGATATTTAGTACAGTCCTGGAGATTCGTGCCTTGTGATTATTATCAATAACAAATATTTTTGACAATTTTAGATAAAGGCTGTCGTGACGGGGTTCGTGCAATGTGGTAGGGGTAGTTTTTCAGGGGGTTTGGATATTTCTGCGGTCATACGAATATTAAGTACGGTCTTGAAAATGCGTGTCGTGTGATGATTGGCAATTAAATTTTTTCTTGCGATTTCAGATTTAGGCGGTCGAGACGGGGTTTGTTAGATTTGGTAGGATTAGTTCTTGAGGGGGTTTGGATATTTTTGTAGTAATAACTATATTTAGTACAGTCTTTGAAATGCATGTCTTGTGATGATTATCAATTACAAATATTTTTGGCGATTTTTGATAAAGGCCGTCGTGACGGGGTTCGTTAAATATGGTAGGGCTCGTTCCTGAGGGAGCTTGGATATTTCTGTGGTTATAGGGTTAGTTAGTACAGTCGTGGAAATGCGTGTCTTGTGATTATTATCAATTACAAATATTTTTGACGATTTTAGATGAGCGCAGTCTAGACGGGGTTCTTGAAATGTGTTAGGAGTAGTTCTTGAGGATTTTTGGACATTTCTGTAGTTATAAGGATATTCAGTACAGTCTTGGAAATGCGTTGCTTGTGATCATTATCTATTAGAAATATATTTGACGATTTTTGATAAAGGCAGTAGAGACGGAGTTTGTTCAATATGGTAGGGGTAGTTCTTGAGTGTTTTTGGTTATTTCTGTTCTTATGAGGATATTCAGTACAGTCTTGGAATTGCGTGTCTTGTGATCATTATCAGTCACACATTTTTTGGCGATTTGAGATAGATGCAGTCGAGATGGGCTCCGGTAAATTTGGTAGGGGTGTTTCATGAGGGGTTTTGGATATTTCTGTGGTTATGAGGATATTTAGTACAGACGTGAAATGCGTGTCTTCTGATTATTATCCATTACAAATATTTTTGACGATTTTAGAAAAAGGCAGTCTAGAAGGGATATTTAAAATGTGGCAGAGGTATTTTTTTAGGGTTTTTGGATATTTCCATGCTTATAAGGATATTCAGTACTGTCTTGGAATTGCTTGTCTTGTGATTATTCTCAATTACAAATATGTTTGACGGTTTTAGATGAAGGCAGTCGAGACGGGGTTCGTTCAATGTGGTAGATGTAGTTCTTGAGGGTTTTTGGATATTTCTGCGGTTATAAGAAAATTTAGTAAAGGCTTGGTAATGCGTGTCTTCTGATTATTACCAATTACAAACTTTTTTGCGTTTTTGGATGAAGGCAGTTGAGAGGAGCTTCATAAGATCTGGTAGAAGTAGTTCTTGAGGGGATTCCGATATTTTTGTAATTACAGGTACATTTAGTACAGTCTTGGAAATGCGGGTGTTGTGATTATTATCAATTACAAATATCTTTGCCTATTTCAGATAAAGGCAGTTTAGACGGGGTTCGCTCAGTGTATTAGATGTTGTTCTTCAAGGATTTCGTATATTTCTGCGGGTATAAGGATATTTAGTACATTCTTGGAAATGCCTGTCTTCTGATCAGTATAAATTACAAATTTTTTGGCGATTTGAGATGAAGGCAGTCGAGATGGGCTTCGCTAAATTTGGTAGGGGTGTTTCTTGAGGGGTTTTCGATATTCCTTTGGTTATAAGGATATTTAGTACAGTCTTGGAAATGCATGTCTTGTGATTATTATCAATTACAAATATTTTTGACAGTTTTAGATAAAGGCAGTCGAGACGGAGTTTGTTCAATGTGGTAGGGGTAGTTCTTGAGTGTTTTTGGATATTTTTGCTGTTATAGGAATATTCAGTACAGTCTTGGAAATACATGTTTTGTGATTAATATCAATTACAAATATTTTTGGCTATTTTAGATAAATGCTGTCGAGATGGGGTTCGTTAAATATGGTAGGGGTAGTTCTTGTAAGGATTTCGATATTTTGTGGTTATAAGTATATTTAGTACAGTCCTGGAAATGCGTGTGTTGTGATTATTGTCAATTGCAAATATTTTTGACGGTTTTAGATAAAAACAGTCGACACGGGGTTCGTTAAATATGGTAGGGGTAGTCCTTCAGGGGATAAGGATATTTCTGTGGTTATAAGTATATTTAGTATATTCTTGGAAAGGCATGTCTTGTGATTATTATCAATTACAACTATTTTTGACGATTTCAGATAAAGGCAGTCGAGACGGGGTTCGCTCAATGTGGTAGGATTAATTATTGAGGGTTTTTGGATATTTACGATGTTACAAGGATATTTAGCACAGTCTTGGAATTGCGTTTCTTGTGATTATTATCAATAAAAAATATTTTCGGCGATTTTAGATACTTGAAATCTAGACGGGTTCTCCAAGTGTGGTAGGGGTAGTTCTTGAGTGCTGTTGGATATTTCTATGGTTATAAGGATATTCAGTATGTTATTGGAAATGCGCGTCTTTCGGTTTTTATGAACTACAAATATTTTTGACGATTTTAGATAAAGGAAGGCTAGGCGGGGTTCTTCAAATGAGGTAGGGGTTGTTCCTGAGGGTTGTTGGATAATTCTATGGTTATGAGGATATTTAGTATAGACTTGGAAATGCATTTCTTGTGATTATTATCAACTACAAATATTTTTGGCGATTTTAGATGAAGCCAGTCGAAGCGCGGTTCGTTCAATGTGGTATTGTTAATTCTTGAGGGTTTTTGGATATTTCTGTGGTTGCAAGGATATTTAGTACAGTCTTGGAAATGCGTGTCTTGTGATTATTGTAAATTACAAATATTTTTGACGGTTTTAGATGAAGCCAGTCGAGACGGGGTACCTTAAATTTGGTAGGGGTAGCTTTCGAGGGGGCTTGGATATTTCTTTGGTTATAAGGTTATTTAGTACAGTCTTGGAAATGCTTGTCTTGTGATTATTATCAATAAACAATATTTCAGGCGATTTTAGATAGAGGCAGTCCAGACGGGGTTCTTCAAATGTAGTAGGGTTAGTTCTTGATAGTTGTTGGACATTTCTATGGTTATAAGGATATTTAGTTCAGTCTTCAAAATGCGTGTCTCACGATTATTATGAATAACAAATATATTTGACGATTTTAGATAGAGGCAGTCGGGACGGGGTTCGTTCAATGTGGTGGGGGTAGTTCTTGAGTGTTTTGGATATGTCGGTTGTTATAATGATATTCAGTTCAGTCTTGGATATGCATGTCTTGTGATTATTACCAATCAAAAATATTTTTGACGATTCTAGATGAAGGCAGTTGCGAAGGGGTTCGTTCAATGTGGTAGGGGTAGTTTTTGAGTTTTTTTTTTATATTTCTGTTGTTATAAGGATATTCAATACAGTCTCGCATATGCATGTTTTGTGATTATTATCAATTACAAATATTTTGAACGATTTTAGATAAAGGCAGTCGAGAATGGGTTCGCTGAATATGGTAGGGGTAGTTCTTGAGGGTTTTTGAATATTTCTGCGGTAATAAGGATATTTATTACAGTCTTGGAAATGCGTGTCTTGTGATCAGTATCAATTACAAATTTTCTGTCGATTTCAGATGAAGGAAGTCGAGACAGCGTTTGTTCAATATGGTAGAGGTAGTTCTTAAGGGTTTTCGGACATTTCTGTGGTTATAAAGATAATTAATAAAGTCTTGGAAATGCTGTGTCTCGTGATTATTATCAATTTCAAATGTTTTGGCGATTTTTGATGAAGGCAGTCGAGACGGGGTTCGTTCAATATGGTAGGGGTAGTTAGTGAGGGTTTTTGGATATTTCTGTGGTTATAAAGATATTTAATATAGTCTTGGAAATGCGAGTCTTGCGATTATTATCAATTTCAAATTTTTTGGCGATTTTTGATTGAGGCAGTCGAGACGGGGTTTGTTAAATTTGGTAGGGGTCGTTCTTGAGGGGTTTTGATATTTCTGTGGTCATACGAATATTTAATACAGTCTTGGAAATTCGTGTCTTGTAATTATTATCAATTACCAATTTCTTGGTGATTTTTGATGAAGTACAGTCTTGGAAATGCATGTCTTGTGATCATTATCAATTACGAATATTTTTGGCGATTTTAGATAAAGGCAGTCGAGACGGGGTTCTTTAAATGTGGTAGGGCTCGTTCTTGAGGGGTTTGGATATTGCTGTGGTCATACGAATATTTAGTACAGTCTTGGAAATTCGTGTCTTGCGATGATTGTCAATTCAATTTTTTTTTGCGATTCGCGATGAAGGCGGTCGAGATGGGGTTTGTTAGATTTGGTAAGGGTAGTTCTTGAGGCGGTTTGTATATTTATGTGCGTATAAAGATTTTTTGTAAAGTCTTGCAAATGCGTATGTTGTGATTATTATCAATTGCAAATATTTTTGACGATTTTAGATAAAGTCAGGTTGGACGGGGTCTTCAAATGTGGTAGGGCTAGTTTTTGAGGGTTGTTGGAAATGCGTGTGTTGTGATTATTATCAATTACAAATATTTTTGACAATTTAAGATAAAGGCAGTCGAGACTGGGTTCGTTCAAGGTGGTAGGGGTAGTTCTTGAGTGTTTTTGGATATTTCTGTTCTTATAAGGATATTCAGTACAGTCTTGGGTATGCACGTCTTCTGATTATTATCAATTACAAATATTTTCGGCGATTTTAGATAAATGCAGTCGAGACAAGGTTCATTAAATATGGTAGGGGTGGTTCTTGAGAGGGTTTGGTTATTTCTGTGTTCATAAGTATATTGAGTACAGTCTTGGAAATGCGCGTGTGTTGTGATTATTATCAATTGCAAATATTTTTGATGATTTCATATAAAGTCAGTCTGGACGGGGTTCTTCGAATGTGGCAGGGCTAGTTCTTGAGGGTTGTTGGAAATCCGTGTCTTGTGACTTTTATGAAGTGCAAATATTTTGGATGATTTTAGATTTGGGCGGTCGAGGCGGGGTTCGCTCAATGTGGTAGGGGTAGTTCTTGAGGGTGTTCGAATTATTCTGTGGTTATAAGGATATTGAGTACAGGCTTGGAAATGCTGTCTTCTGATTATTATCAATTACAAATTTTCTGGCGATTTTCGATGAAGGCAGTCGTGACGGGGTTCGCTCAATGTGGTAGGGGTAGTTCTTGAGAGTTCTTGGATATTTCTGTGATTATAAGAATATTTAGTATAGTCTTGGAGATTCGTGTCTTATGATTATTATCAATAACAAATATTTTTGACAATTTTTGTTAAAGACAGTCGTGACGGGGTTCGTTCGATGTGGTAGGGGTTGTTCTTGGGTGTTTTTGGATATTTCTGTTGTTATAAGGATATATAGTACAATTTTGGAAATGCGTGTCTTGGTATCATTATCATTTACAACTTTTTCAGCGATTTGAGATGAAGGCAGTCGAGATGGGCTTCGCTAAATTTGGAAGGGGTAGTTCTTGAGGATTTTTGGATATTTCTGTGGTTATGAAGATATTTAATATAGTCTTGGAAGTGCGAGTCTTGCGATTATTATCAATTTCAAATTTTTTGGCGATTTTAAATTGAGGCAGTCGAGACGGGGTTTGTTAAATTTGGTAGGGGTCGTTCTTGAGGGGGTTTGTATATTTCTGTGGGTATGACGATTTTTTGTAAAGTCTTGGAAATGCGTGTCCAGCAATCATTATCAATTACAAATTTTTTGGCGATTTGAGATGAAGGCAGTCGAGATGGGCTACGCTAAATTTGGTAGGGGTAGTTCTTGAGCGTTTTTATATATTTCTGTGGTTATCCGAATATTAGGTACAGTCTTGGAAATGCGTGTCTTGTGATTATTATCAGTTAAATATATTTTTGGAGATTTTAGATAAAGGCAGTCGAGACGGGGTTCTTTAAATATGGTAGGGGTAGTTGTTGAGGGGTTTCCGATATTTTTGTAATCATAAGTACATTTAGTACAGTCTTGGAAATGCGGGTCCTGTGATTATTATCAATTACGAATATTTTTGACTACTTAAGATAAAGGCAGTCGACACGGGGTTCGCTCAATGTAGTAGGGGCAGTTCTTGAGGGCCTTCGTATATTTCTGTGGTTATAAGGATATTTAGTACAGTCTTGGAAATGCGTTTCTTGTGATTATTATCAATAAACAATATTTCCGGCGATTTTAGATAAAGGCAGTCCAGCCGGGGTTCTTCAAATGTGGTAGGGGTAGTTTTTGATAGTTGTTGGACATTTCTATGGTTATAAGGATATTCAGTTCAGTTTTGAAAATGCGTGTCTTATGATTATTATCAATTACAAGTATATTTGACGATTTTAGATAGAGGCGGCCGGGACGAGGTTCGTTCATTGTGGTGGGGGTAGTTCTTGAGTGTTTTTGGATATGTCGGTTGTTATAATGATATTCAGTTCAGTCTTGGATATGCATGTCTTATGATTGTTATCAATTAAAAATAATTTTGACGATTGTAGATAAAGGCAGTCGCGACGGGGTTGGTTCAATGTGGTAGGGGTAGTTTTTGAGTTTTTTTTCATATTTCTGTTGTTATAAGGATATTCAATACAGTCTCGCATATGCATGTTTTGTGATTATTAATAATTAAAAATATTTTGAACGATTTTAGATAAAGGCAGTCGAGACGGGGTTCGTTGAATTTGATAGGGGTAGTCCTTGAGGGTGTTTGGATTTTTCTGTTGTTATAGGGATATGTCGTACAGTTTTGGAAATACATATCTTGTGATTATTATCAATTAGCAATATTTTGGGCTATTTTGAGTAAAGGCAATCGAGACGGGGTTCGCTAAATATGGTAGGAGTAGTTCTTGGGGGTTTTTGGATATTTTTGCGATTATAAGGATATTTAGTACAGTCTTGGAAATGTGTTTCTTGTGATCATTATCAATTAAAATTTTTTTGCGATTTGAGATGAAGGCAGTCGAGATGGGCTTCGCAAAATTTGGTACTGGTAGTTCTTGGGGGATTTTGGATATTTCTGTGGTTATAAGAATATCTAGTACAGTCTTGCAAATGCTTGTCTTGTGATTATTATCAATTACAAATATTCCTAAAGGTTTTAGATGATGGCAGTCGAGGCGGGTTTCGTTAAATTTGGTAAAAGTAGTTCCAGGGTGGGTTTGGATATATTTGTGGTTAAAAGGATATTTGGTACAGTCTTGGAAATGCGTGTCCTGTGATTATTATCAAATACAAATATTTTTGGCGATTTTAGATAAAGGCATTCGAGACGGGGTTCGTTAAATATGCTAGGGGTAGTTCTTGAGGGGGTTTGGATATATCTGTGTTTATAGGGATATTTAGTACAGTCTTGGAAATTTATGTCTTGTGATTATTATCAATTACAAATATTCTTGGCTATTTTGGATAAAGGCAGTCGACACGGGGTTCGTTCGATTTGGTAGGGGTAGTTCTTGAGAGGGGTTGGATATTTTTGTTTTTGTAAGGATATTCGGTAGAGTCTTGGAAATGCTGTCTTGTGATGATTATCAATTAAAAATTTTTTGGCAATTTTTATGAAGCCAGTCGCGGCGGTGCTGGTTAAAGTTGGTAGAAGTAGTTCCTGAGGGGGTTTGGATATCTCTGCGGTTATAAGGATGTTATGTACAGTCTTGAAAATGCGCGTCTTGTGATTATTGACAAATACATGTATTTTTGGCGATTTTGGATAAAGGCAATCGATGCGGCGTTCGTTAAATATGGTATGGGTAGTTCTTCAGGGGTTTTGGGTATTTTTGTGGTTATAAGGATATTTAGCACAGTCTTGGAAACGCGTGTCTTGTGATTATTATAAATTACAAATATTTTTGACGATTTTAGACAAGGCAGTCTAGAAGGGGTTCCTAAAATGTGGTAGGCGTAGTTCTTGAGGGTATGTTGGATATTTCTATGGTTATATGGATAATTATTACAGTCTTGGAATGACGTGTCTTGTGATTATTATCAATTACGAATATTTTTGGCGATTTTAGATAAAGGCAGTCAAGACGGGGTTCGTCAAATATGGCAGGAGTAGTTCTTGAGGTGGTTCGGTCATTTTTGTGGTTGTAAGTATATTTAGTACAGTCTTGGAAATGCGTGTGTTGTGATTATTATCAATTACAAATATTTTTGACGGTTTTACATAAAGGCATTCGAGACGGAGTTCGTTCAATATGGTAGGGGTAGTTCTTGAGTGTTTTTGGATATTTCTCTTGTTATAAGGATATTTAGTAAAGTCTTGAAAATGCGACTCTTGTGATTATTATGAATTGCAAATATTTTTGAGGATTTTAGGTAAAGGCGGTCGAGACGGGGTTCGTTCAATTTGGTACTGGTAGTTCTTAATGGTTTTTGGATATTTCTGTGGTTATAAGGATATTTAGTGCAGTTTTGGAAATGCGTGTTTTGGTATCATTATCAATTACACATGTCTCGGCGATTTGAAATGAAGGCAGTCGAGGCGGGCTTCTTTATATTTGGTAGGGGTAGTTCCTGAGGGGGTTTCGATATTTTTGTGGTTATCAGTACATGTAGTACAGTCTTGGAAATTCTATCTTGTGATTATTATCAATTACCAATTTTTTGGCAATTTGTGGTAAAGCCAGTCGCGGCGGGTCTGGTTAAATTTGGTAGAAGTATTACATAAGGGTGTTTGGATATCTCTGTGGTTATAAGGATATTAAGTACAGTCTTGGAAATGCGCGTCTTGTGATTATTATCAATCACATATATTTTTGGCGATTTTAGATAAAGGCAGTCGAGACGGCGTTCGTTAAATATGGTAGGTGTAGTTCTTCAGGGTTTTTGGATATTGTTGTGGTTATAAGGATATTTAGTACAGTCTTGCAAATGCATGTCTTGTGATTATTATAAATTACAAATATTTTTGACGATTTTAGACCAAGGCAGTCTAGAAGGGATTCCTAAAATGTTGTAGGGGTAGTTCTTGAGGGGTGTTGGATATTTCTATGGTTATGAGGATATTTAGTACAGTCTTGGATTGGCGTGTCTTGTGATTATACTCAATGACAAATATGTTTGACGGTTTTAGATCAGGGAAGTCAAGACGGGTTTCGTTTAATTGGGTAGGGGTAGTTCTTTAGTGGGTTTGAATATTTCTGCGGTTATAACGATATTCAGTACAGGCTTGGAAATGAATGTCTTGTGATTATTATCAATTACAAATATTTTTGACGGTTTTAGATAAAGGCATTCGATACGTGGTTCGTTCATTGTGGTAGGGTAGTTCTTGAGTACTTTGTACTTTGACGATTTTAGACAAAGGCAGCCTATACGGGGTTCTCCAAATGTGGTAGGGTAGTTCTTGAGGGTCGTTGGATATTTCTTTGTATATAAGGATATATAGTACAGTCTTGAAGATGCGTGTCTTGTGATTATTATCAATTACAAATATTTTTGACGATTTTAGACAAAGGCAGTCTAGAAGGGGTACTTAAAATGTAGCAGGGGTAGTTCTTGAGGGTTGTTGCATATTTCTATGGTTATAAGGATATTATTACAGTATTGGAATTGCGTGTCTTGTGATTATTCTCAATTGCAAATATGCTTGACGGTTTTAGATGAAGGCAGTGGAGACGGGGTTCGTTAAATTTGGTAGGGGTAGTTCTTGAGGGCTGTTGGATATTTCTGTGATGATAAGGATATTCAGTACAGTCTTGGAAATGCTTTTTTTTGTGATTATTATCAATTACATATATTTTTGGAGATTTTAGATAAAGGCAGTCGAGACGGGGTTCGTTAAATTTGGTAGGGGTAGTTCCTGTTGGGGTTTGGATATTTATGTGGTTATAATGATATATACTGTAGTCTTAGAAATGCGCGTCTTTTAATTTTCTTTTCAGGGTTTAGCAGAAGGCACCAAAATAGTTGGCCTAAATATGGCGATACAAGTTTCGCTCGAGCTTGGCTTGCAAGCTTCCCTCAAACTTACGATGCAAGTTGTCCTCAAGTTTGCCCCGTAAGCTTTCCTCAAACTTACGATACAAGTCTCCGTCAAGTTTGCCTCGCAATATTGCTGCATGGCGATTATTGTCTCATTTGCTGGAAGCTTGCCTGAACCTTGCAATGCAATCTTCCGTACCTTGCATCACAAGGTTTAGGCAAGCTTACCGCAAATTCTTGTGCTATCTGGGCTATGATAGGGTAGTTGTGGAAGTCTGAATAATACATATTGCCTTGGTTTCTCTAAAAAACAAGGCATTTCGTCTCCTTGACATTCTGCGACTTAACGAGTACAATCTGCTCGATTTGAAATGGATTTTACAACGACTAATTTGTTCAATATTCGTCTTTTTCCGTTGAATGCAACTGGTTGATCATTCATTTATGTACTTTTATAAACTTGTTTTTTTTTATGTAAAAATTTAACCATTTTATTGTTGGTTTTAAACCATTCCTTAGTTGAAAATTCAACTATTTGTTAAAAAATTTATGAATTCACTGAAAATTCGTCTTACTGTAAAAACTTCAACTATTTTGTTAAATTCATCTTAGCTCTTCGAAAATTCAACTGATTTGTAGAAAATTGGTTCTTTTGCATTGAAAGTTCACCTTTTATGTCAGAAAAGTCATATTTCATAGTTTGAAATTAATCTCTTTTGGCTGAAATTGAAATTTTTTTCAGAAATTCAACTTTTCGGATTGAAAATTTACCTGTCGTCGAAAAAAATCATCTTTTTAGGCTTGAAAATTCAAATGTTTGGTTGACAATGCAAATTATAAATTTTTTTAGTTCATTCCCATATTATTCTCCAGGGCAAAATATGAAACTCGCATTCGAGAGAGTTATAATTTAACATCATTCATTAAAAGTCGTGTCACGCATAGAAGCTGATGAAATATATAGTTTCAATTCTAAATTATAATAACGGTATAATAAGTATTCAGATCGTACAATGCGTTGGCAGAGTATTGCAAAAAAATATTGTTGTGAAAATGCTCATAGGTTAGGTTCTTGTGTCGTATTTGAAAGACTTTACATAATTCAACATTGAAACAACATATTTCACTCAAATTTTATGCTGGACAGAACTCTTAAAAAATATTATTGTAAGAACACCGCATCATCAATCTTTGACAGCCTGCACCCCACATTTCAGATGTAGACGAGCCAGCTGATAGAGCCTCGTTTAGTGGCCGCCAGATTTCGCATTTTCATTCCCATCACGAATACATACCGGCCTGGCAACTGGAGTTGATATTTAGTTGGAATATTTCTTTTTGCATCTTTTATACTCAAATGATGTAAATAAACGTACTTTACTGTCGGCTCTTGCATTTCTCAAAGTTTGAAGACGATATTTCACTTATAAAAAATGTTCTTAGGTTCAAAAAATTGCAAAAAATGCACTTAGTTTTAATTTCGTCGAAAATAATGTTTTGCGAAATTCCTCCTCGAATAAAGTACGTAAACGTAGTTTATTGTCTTCTCAAACATTTTCCAAAGTTTCAGCCCCATATTTTATTTAGAAAAGGATTTTTTGAATTCAAAAAAAAAATCGGAAAATTGAAAAAGTGAGGTCGGTAAGGTAAGTATTTATGTGTGTTACATGCCCTTAAGGAGCTGATAGCAAAAAAGGGTAAAAAAATCGTCAAGGTGAAAATAATATACGATTTAACCCGCTTTTGCTATCAGCACCTCAATTTGTCTCTGAATAAATATAAGAATGGTTCATTAATTGTAAACGCCCAACAAATCTACAATTATTGTAACTGGTATTTTAATGCTCGTAATTTAAAAAGGTAAATAAAATATGATTTTTAAATAAACATATATGAGCATTATTTTTCTATGTATTTAATACATCCCGTCTCAACATTTACTTTTTTCGAATAGGTATTTTATTAATTTATTATTTTAATTTTTTAACTAATAAATAATAAACACTAATAAATACAAGTATTTATTAGTTAATTAGAAGCATTATCATCGTCTATAAAGACTTATTTTCTACTGGAAAGTGCAAGATAATAAATATTTCAATATCATTTACAATTGATAACATTTCCAGACATTTTCCACTTATTATTTGTAATTGAAGAATTATGCAAAATCTCTTTAAGTACTTTTTTCAGCTGTAAATATAATAATGAGCCTAAAAAATATTATGAATGCTTTTTACCCCTAAGTGAAATTAAAGGTTATGACTTAGTTTCAATGTTATGCAATGAAGTATATAACTCTTATACTAATAATTTCCTCTTAGGGGTTAAAAGGAGACATAACAACCACATTTTTTAGACTTCTTCTTTCAAAATCGAAAAGGGCAGTAGTACAAAAATCTTGAAGAATATAAGTTTTTTTTTACAAACTTATTCATTTTTTTTTTCAATTTTATTTCTTCTATTCGAAAACTTGGAAAATTTACTGCAAAAAGCCATATTTTGAATAAAAAATAAAATTATTCTATTTTTTTCAGGCTGGTCCGTTTTTCAGAGAATGCCTCTTATAATTAAATTATTTACAATACACTAAACAACTTATATAAACAGCTGGCAATATTATAATATATTATTATTTTTTCAGTTGTTTATCCCAGGTCCCCAGCCTACAAACTTAAGTCCAGACTCTCAATATCTTTTTTATTCCAAGATACAGCCGAGAGTATAAATTCGTCCCTTTTTGGCAGACTGAAACAGATCATTACTTCTTTAACATTATTTAAAACACTCTACGTAATTTCTTTTCCAAGGTGTATCTTCCGTACCTGCAATAAATCTATTACTTCAATATTTATAGATCATACATATTAAACCAATGCTTTCTCATTTACTGGCCTTGGTGTAATTAGAACAGAATTGTAGTAAAGAATCTGACTTTGTTTTTTACTTGAATTCTGAAAATTACTAATATTCATGTACAGACTCAACTTAAACTTCCAAAAATTATACATATTTATAATTTCTGTTTTGAATTTCGCGCAATCGAACATTAGCGCCGCCATCGTTGTACTTCGGAACTTTTTTCCATTTCACGTAGGTTTAGTTTCGGAAGCTTCACTCACGTTAATTACCGTAGGTGTAGCATCAGCCTTTATTTGAACGAATTGGCTCTTTGAAGTGGTTTTTTCTTCTTCAGGGGGGGCTTGGTCCCTTGACCCCGCTGGGGTTGCACCCCGGTTCCCACCAAGGCTGCGCCCCTGAAGTCCGTTGTACATTTGGAGCACTATTATCGCACATTTACTTTTTATGGGATTCAATCATTAACACGTATTTTGGTAGGAAAAGGTTTAAAAAATGATTTTTAAATTTCCAAAAATTTTTGGTAAATTACCGGAAGTTTTTTAATCAAACTTTCGGCCCAGTTCGGGTTTTTGGGTTGTTTCGTGTTTTCGGGTCTGGTTGCGAACCTGACCCGAAAAAGACCGCACGTCCAGTTTGGATGTTTAAAAGTTTGGATCTTCCAACTGAACCGCCGAATCGCAGAAACGGGTATAAAATATTTTTTGTGACACCCACCTCGAAAGTGAGGATTTCCATGTCTTTGAATGATGTGCAAAGTGCTTCAATGCAGCAGACTGCGAGAATAATAGTGGCGCATGCGCACTTTGAAACATCTATTTTGCGAATTGATGCAATGGCCGCGTATAAGCGCATTTTAGGGATCAGTAACTTTACACACCGGCAAAATAAAAATATTCTTAAAAATTATTTGACAAATTTGTACACAAACTTGGCTGAAAACCACCATACGGGATCGGAAATTTGGTGAAAAAGTATAAAAAGGCAATAATGAATGTTCTCGGATGGTTGTTGCAAAGAATAGCGTGTCATAAACGTGCGCACAGATAATTTCTACTCGTGTAATTGCAGCAGCATTTGTCTTCAGCTCTTCGCACTCGCCTCGCTTGTTCGACTCGTGCTTCGAGCCTCCAGGTCATGCTGCAAGTTGCACACTCGTCGGCAATCACCTATTTTTTGCACTAATATCACTTGTATCACTTGCATACTATTTCGAGGAATTATATGTGAAAATGTGATTTGAAAGAAGGGTTGAAAGAACAGTATGCATCATTGCCTTAGACGAAAAGAGGATAGAATAAGTTGATGATTTCGTGTATCCTGGAAATTTAATTAGTGCTGATGGGAAGATAGACGCAGAGAAATTCATACGTATAAATGAGAGTAGAAAGATTATCTACAGTGTAGGATCCATTACTAGAAGTAAAAATGTAACGAAAAAAGATAAAATTGCAATATATAATTCTGTGCTTACATCCACCGTGTTGTATGGTACCGAGACCTGGCTGTAGCAAGAAAAGGATAAGAGTAGAGTGAACGGGTTTGTATGTAATTCATGCGGAATGTATGCGTTAAAACGCTAATGGACAAAGTCAATGAGTGGGTTCTCAAAGAATGTGGTTTAGAGGAAATATTGATTGAGAAGAGCGAAAGGATTTTATTATTATGGTTTGGCCATGTTGAGAGAATGGTTGAAGAACGTTTAACGAAGCAATTGTATTTAGGTAAAGTGAATGGTAGCGTACCCAGAGGTAGACCGACGAAAGAATGGTGGGAATGTGTGAATGAGACTCTCAAGCAAAAAGATTTAAAGATCCATAGAAACACAAGAGAGTTGGCTCAATGGTATAACAAAAAATAAAAAATATACTTAACCTAGGAGAGTAATTGAATTTTTACTCCTTTTTTTAATGAAAGAAAGTTATTAACTCTCGGGCACTGGCGGGCGGCATTCCATGCCGCTTTCCGATAAAAGATTATGATTATTCTTTAGTGTGCCAAAATACCGCTATGACGCGCTTAGGTATCTTTCAAGCAACTATCATAATATGTCCCCGTAATCCTTCCTGCTTCCATTATGCTCTTTACAGTGGTCAATGATCTCGTGAAAAGAGAAGGTGCGCGCTCTCGGCACTCCGTACCGCCCGCCGTGGGGAAAATAACCTATCTACTTAACAAAAAAAAAATGTTTCTGCAATTTCTATAGAGGCTATTTTTAATCCTAAATTAGGTGATATGTTAATTTTTGTGCGAAACTAAACATAAACATTCCTATTATGGATCAAGTTGTCGATTCCGTGTGGGCGGCACTACATACCGCCCGCCGGGGATCTACTTCGCCTACTACGCGCCAGTGCCCGAGGGTTAATCTTTTTCTGGGTAAGTCCACAAAGAAAAACTTCCAAACTTCATGTTGAGATAAAGGTTGAAAAACGTTTGAAGAAGCAATTATATTTCGGTAAAGTGAATGGTAGCGTACCCAGAGGTAGACCGCGCAAAGAATGGTGGGAATGTGTGAATGAGACTCTAAAGCAAAAAGGCATAAAGAGCCATAGAAACACAAGAGATTTGGCTTAATGGTATAAAAATAATAATAAAAATTATACTTGACCTAGTAAAGTAATTGAAGTTTTTATTCTTTTTTTATGAAAGAAAGTTATCAATCTTTTTCTGGGTAAGTCCACAAAGAAAAACTTCAAAACTTCCAGCAAATGAAATATTCAGTAGAATCTTCAGAAGATTTCTGTAAAGTTTTAATTTAATTGAAATAGCCATTCATGAAGTTCTAGGATTTTATTGCTTTTTTTTTGTGGCATACGTAGAATGTTTTCCTTAAGTGGGTTTCCGATCATTAAGGTATGACTTTCCATTATGATGATTTTGGAAATAAAAGACCTCATAATAGTTTTAACCATCGAAGGCGTATCATCAAAATTAACAGGAACTTCTTTGAAACATAAATTTGCTTGATTGAAATTAATGGGAAGTATAATTAATTTATAAAATGACAAAAACTTGATCCAATATTAAATATTAATGAACTATCTTTATTTATTACTTAATTTGTTAAAATGTTCAGTTGATATAAAGATTTCATGTTGAAAAGTAACATTTTCCACGCGTAGACCTACATAACAGCCTGCTGCACTGCTGCGAATTCAATCTCATGGCACCGCGCAAAACAATAAAACTCTCGTACTTCATTAACTGCTAACTCAATTGAAGTAAAACTTGACAGAAAACTTCTACGGATTCTACTGAACATTTCATGTGCTGGAAGTTTTTATTTACATAAAATTACGTCGATGGACTTTGCAAATGAAAATATTGGATTTTGGACTTACCCAGAAAAAAATTAATCACTTTTTTTTACAAGAAATAAGATTAAATTAAATTACTATACCTGGCAAAGCATAGTTTTAAACGTGATTCCTTAAACTTTAAAGTAAATATTCCAAATAGTTCGTTATTTATAGTGAGTTAAAAGTTAGAAAATACAACAATTTTATACTGTGCAAAATTAGTTTTGTTTGAAGTTATTTAAAAAACCAAGAAACTAACAACTTTTTTCGATCAGGAAACAAGATGCACAACTAACTTTCCTATAAGAGTATGTATTTACAAAAATTAAAAATATTTTGAAACACTGCCAAGGGCCTTCCTACTCCTCGAAAAAATGTTATAACCCTTTCTGCGATGCAGCGGTTCAATTCAATAATAAATTCAAAATTAAAGTTGCTGGAAGAATTACGGAATTAGTTTATATCGATTTTTGGGTGCAATTTGAAATTGTGTATTCTTTTCTTTTCAAGTCTCCTTACAGGGATGAATGATTAGATATTATGCACGAAGTTTCCTCTTTACTTACACCAAATATTTGATAAAAAGCTTGCTTAGTAATTTGCTTACATATCTTCTGTTGATAACGTAGCAACTCCAACGGCGAGAGCATGTTGTTTTCCTTCAGCCATTACTGCCTGTTTATATAGTTAAGGCAGATAGAAGAACTACATGTAAGAAATTTAGATAAAAATTGAAGGACGGTATGCAATGCAAGGTACCGAAATTAGCAGTTCCTTAACTTATACAATGAAATTTGTATTTCCTGGATAATTAATTCATATGAATTTTTATTTTTCCACAATATAGCACATGTCTCAAATAAAGAACATAATTTTAAAGGATACAACAACAGTTCCTTTGGGAACAGGAGTCATTTGTGCTCCTTTTGATGTTAGTCCAGGACACATTATATTTGCTCCGCTGAGGACGAAACGAATTGCTCCTTTATCAACTTGTTGTTTCGGCAGAAAAAAAGGATCTAAAAAGGATCGCCATATTCATTATTAAGAATTTCAAGTTAAAGCGGATTTATTTACTTTAAAGTAAAGATGACTTACATTTATGTAGAAGTTTTAATGTTGGCATCCAAGGACCTTCTCGGTGGCGGAAGAATAATAATTCTCCCGAACCATTTACCATAATTTCTATGTGATCATGGCTGTAATTGATATCTTGTTTAATTTAACACATTTAAATAGTAAAGAAAAATAAAACAGGGTGAGACGCAGTGATGCGCATGGGTCTAATTAAACCGACTATAATCCGATTTGACTCAACTGAGAATTGAGTCGACAAAATTTGAATCACTCAGCACGTGAGTCATGAGTCGAACTGTTCGACATCGACTCAAGCTGTGACCGAATCGAAAAAATCTGAATCAAGTAAGTGCGTGAAGCATGACTCGAATTTTCCGAACCAACTGGAGTTGTGATCGAATCGACTCAGCGCGTGAGTCATGAGTCGAATTTTACGAAAGTGACTCAAGTTTAGATTCAGTCGTATTTTTCGAAACCGAGGTCTTTTAAAAGATATTAAATTAACTGGACACATCTGTAAAGCATAATTAAATTTATTCATTAATTTTGAATAAGAAAAAATCATTAAAAATGATTAAATTATTGAGCGATTAAAAAAAATTTACTGGTCGCTCAAGGTTATTTTAGGGCAAAAATACTCATTCTTAATTATATCGATGCTATTTATTATTTATTTACGGTGCGTAGAAATTGTGTTCTTTAAAATTCAATATTTAACTTATATTTTTTTCACATTTTTACAATAACATTCAAATTCATTCAAGGTCAGTTCGCAAAAAATAACCTTTCTGTAAATTGTGAAATTTTCCTCTTTCTTTTCTAAAAGGTAAATCATTATCTCTTCTTATGCACTTACGATAATTAATTCTTCATAATTACAATTTGACAACTAAACTTGATCATATATTAATAAGGCCACGATATCCTACTGATTTTAAGTTTTATATTTTTAATTTAACACTAGAAGTACCGAGGGGGGCCAATTGACCCCTTCCGATTTTTAAAGTGGTAAATCTCCGCAGCGGTTGCTTGCAGAGAGATGGCGTTTTGTGACTTGAAATTATAATTTTTTTGCCGCAATGAAACTAGATTTACTATCTCATCTGGAAAGTATCGTGTGACAACGAACAACGTCATCTTCCAGAGGGGCAACACCATGAGCCCTCTGCTCTTTTGCATCGCACTTCTGCGGCGACATTAATCATCGCGAGCATAAGATCACTCATGTATTTTATACTGATGACCTGAAGATCTATGCTTCTGGTGCAAGCAAACTTCAACTTGCTCTAAATATCTTCAAGGGGTACACATGAGAGATTGGTATGGACTTTGGATTGGACAAGTGTGCCAAGATTAATCTGAAGAAAGGAAAGATTACTAGCTTTTCCAAGGACCCTGAGCTTGTGGATATGATTGTTATTAGACATCTTGATACTGGAGAGATCTATACATTCCTAGGCGAGCCTCAAAACCATATTCAGGACGTAACATCAGCTTACGGTCCTTGATATCGCTACGGGTAAGATCATGTATATGCATAAAAACTTGCATATCAATTCGTCCATTCCGCGATTATACATCTCACGCCGTCAAGGCGGACGCAGACTTCTGAATCTTCCATGTCGTTACCTCACGTAGAAAACTAAGGACATATTATACGCAGTAATATACGCGTATAAAACCGCGTATAATACCTAGAGTATTATACGTGTTGAAAGCCGTGATAAAAACGCTTCAATTTTTCTATTGATTGATTTAAAGCGTAGTAATTGATAAATAGCAAATTCACGCAACTCGTTTTTGCAAGCGGATTCCGTGATGAAAGTACGTAACTCGGCTAAAATAGTTCTGACCTTCACCGTGGCGTCAGTTTTGCTATCATTGACTTTTATGGATTATAAAAACCTAACCTCAAACGAAGTAATATAATCGGACTTTATGTACATCAATATTTATCATTTATAAATATTGTGGTATTAAAGAAGAAGCTTACATAATATGAAAGTCCTGGAAGAGAAGGAAAAGTCGATTGAATTCGAAACTTCTAAAAAGTTTGAGGTTAGATCAAACAACACTATTGAAGTTAAATAGAAAACATCACTAACTCTTTTAAACATAAAGTTCAGGTTATACATTATTTTGCGATGACCATATGATTCCTATGAACTACTTATGATCTCTGAAATATTTACACTTGAATTTTGAAGACTAATTAAACTTTCAACACGGTCTCCTAAAACCTTGCATTTTGTTACTTGCGTAGTTTCTATCGGCTACCGTAAGTTGCGTATTTTCTATACGTCCCTACGATTTGCGCAGATTCTATTTGTCAGCGCCAGTTACGTAGATTCTATCAGTCACCGTGAGTTGCGTACTTTCTTTTAGGACCCATTGTTATACCCAGCGGGAGATTGCTGATCTAATGGAATAAGAGAATATCAGAATTTTTTAATTAAGATTGAAAAGAAATCCATTTTATCATGAATAATTTTTGCAGAAAAGGCAAGAAATTGATTCACAAATAAAAAATAAACTTCCAAAAACCTCACTTTTCGGCTCATTAGAGACAAGACTAACACGATGAAAAAAGAGGGAGAAAAATTAATATACCTGTAAAGAGAATATTTCAATAAGTATTAATTAAAACATTGTTCAAATTTAATGTAATCAAATATATTTATTGAGACAATTGATTGCTCATTAAAAAGAAATCTTTCCGCTATCTAGTCAAAGAAAATTACTTTAACAAGTTAATTACTCTATCCCATACTTTGTTGTATCTTGAGAGGTCCCTTTTTAAATTAATAGCTTTGTTTCCCCCTCTCTTTATGAATAACATCTCCATGAATTCTCTCTTTTTCTGATTTTTCACAGGATAAAGAATTTTAATATCATTCCAAATGAAAACATGACCATGTGTAATTCTATGCTTAGAAAGGAATGAGTGATACCTGGGACTTCTGTAAAAATGATTTTCATGATCATTTTTCCTATGTCTAAGTGCCCTTTTTGTCTGTCCTATATACGAGGGCTGTTTCATAAGTCAGTGACTTTTTAAATTTTTTTGCGCAGTAAATTCGAATGCACCACTGATCCCGTCAACGCCATCTATGAATAGACTACTGTCAAATTGTGAGCAAGCCGGGTCATTTATTTTGTGTGTTGATAGCCATTGAAAGTAGAGAACCTCGTGAATGTTAACGAAAATGGAAGAAAATAAATATCGTGTGCTGATTAAGCATTATTTTTTGCGTAAAACCCCATCACTGAAACCAAGGAAAGGCTTGATAAATACTACGGGAACCTTGCACCATCAATTTGAATCATTAAAAAGTTGTTTATTGAGTCCGTTGTGGTCGTACCAGCACAAGTGACGCCGAACGTCAAAGTCGCCCAAAAGAGGTCATGGCGCCAGAAATCGTCAGTAAAATCCAGGGAATGATATTGAACGATAGGAAAATGAAAGCGCGTCACTTGGCTGAGGTCATGGGCATCTCAACTGAGCTGATACATCACATTTTACATGAATATTTGAATATGAAAAGGCTATCCGCGAGACGGGTTCCGCGATCGCTCATATTCGACCATAAGCGCAACCGTGTGACCACTTCAAAGGAGTGTTTGGCGATCTTCAGCTGCAACCCGAACGAGTTTTTTCATTGCTTCCTAACCGTGGACGGAACATGAATCCACCATAACACACCAGAGGCCTAAGAATAAAGAAAACAGTGAGTTTCTCCGGGTGAACGTGCACCAAAGAAGGCCAAGGTGGGTCTGTCGGCCACTAAGGTCATGGCCACATTGTTTTGGGATGCACGCCGTATCATTCACATCGATTACCTTCAGAGGGGTAAAACGATCAACGGCCAATATTATTCAGAGCTTTTGGACAGATTCGATATTGATTTGAAGCAAAAATGACAGCATTTGTCGAAGAATGTTATCTACCCGGGCACTGGATGTGCTTGACAAGAGCGAGAGGGGGTAGAATGAACAGTGCTGTGACGAGGAGAGGAGATAGGTAGGAAGTTGAACGTGGACAGCGTCACACGAGGGCAGGCTACGCTCCTCCTCTTATGGGTAGGAGGGAACGAGAGTGAGTGAATGGCGTAACTCGGCGCGGGTAGGGTCCAGACTAGTTCTGCCTAGCGGGACAAGGTTGAGCCGGGGCCTGGTTTCTCTCATTCAACCACGCGTCTAGCTGTTGCATACCTTGCGGCAGGTTCTTTTGGCTAGCGGGCAAAGGTAGCGTGACTCTCTTGATCTCTCCCTTGATTAGGCGCTGCCAGGCTGAGCGACCGTCCATGACATGAGAGAGAGAGAAATGTAGATAGAAAAGAAGGTATTCACCGAGTGCGGCATTTGTTTTAATTGTTGTGTTGGGGGGTGGGGGAGACGGGATAGGTAAGGAACGGTTTTTTTATTATTATTTTTTTTTTATTTAGAAAGAATGAAAGTAGCGAGAAGAGCGCACAGATCAGAACTGTAGGTTCCTTCGATGAGAATCTCCACGGAAGCGGTTTGGCGATAGTTCAAGGAGCGAGGGAGAAAACGTCTCCGGCGTTTGGTCGGCTGATAGGAACAGCACGTCGTCGTTGCTAGCGGATCCTGCTTCTTCCGTGGAGCGGGAGGGAGTCGGTGTGTTCACTTGATTCTCCTGAACCTGGTAAACAGTCGGTGGCTCGTTCGGACGAACGGGAGAGATGGATGCCGCCTCGTCGGCGATACGGGGAACCCCTGAAGACAACGGGGTCCGTATCGTTCCGAGTTCTTGCGGTATCGATGGAGGTACTTTCAAATCTCTCGGAACAGGAGGAGAATTAAAGCAATTGACTGTAACCGGTCCTCCGCTTGGACCCGCTACCGATGACTGCTCGCAGCGGGTAAAGTTGACCGGTGGAAAGACGTATCGGTCATCCTCGAAGAAGCGGGGTATCGTCAACAATAAAGGTGCGGTGCGTGTACGTGATGGCCTTGGACGTCTGGGATCGTGAGTGCCGGGTCGCCCACGTCGAACCTCTAATAGATTCCAGTCTCCTTCGGGGTGCACGGCAAGATTCGCCGGGTTATTCTGCGGTGCATTGTTGTGTGCGACGACTTCCTGTCGTCGTGGCTCCTCAACTAATTGTCGCGCTTGTTCTACGACTCGACGTTGCTTTTCTTTAATGCGGCGGACCCGCAATTCCTCGGCCTCGTTCCAAAGCGACTTGTCGTTGACGCTTAAGAGCGGCGAGCTCTCGTTCGGCGGCGCGGCGTACCCGTTCCTCCGCGGGTAGAGTTGCCTCCTCGGCCTGCAGCAGCCTACGCCACCGTGTCCGTTGATTAGGGCGTGTGTTGCGAGCACTACCTGTCTTCAAGGTCTTTGTTGTGTGAAACTACCCGTACACAAACCGGACGTCACTGGTAGTGAGAGAGAATAAAACGCCCGTGCGCCACGTAATACGTGGAAAACACTCGAGCCTCACATCGTAAAGCCCCCTTTTTAATTTTGAGTGCCAACCCTGAGGCCAGCGCCAGGCAGTTCAAAAGAGGAACTTAATCCGCAAACGGAGGGCCAATCTGTCGTCCGGACGTTGAACGAAAAACTGACGCCTTGGAAAAAGTTGACGCCCGATGATTCCTGGTGACGCTGAAGATCCTGGATATCGAGAGCTCACAACCGAAAGACTCAAAGCGGAAAATTCGAGAAGAAAACGAAGTGCCGAAAAAGGAAGGTAGTTTTAAATGATAAGCAGAAGGCTTTATTTAAAGTTTTAGAGTTGGTTTATTTTTAAGCAAGAGAGAAGGCAGAGCGGAGCAACTGCGCTACCTTGAATGTTGATACAGACTGATATTCAGGTCGGAGATCTCGCTCCCGGTGACCAGGCACGGAGCTCTGTGATGCTGATTGGCCGAGACGCCGACAACGGAGTCGCAACCAAGCAGTGGGGTCACCTGCCTGGGTCCCACTACCTCAGCCTTCACGCGCCGGCACCGAAATTAATACTTATTCTAAAAGTTTAAACTAAACATTAAAAATATAAATAACAAATGTAAAAATCTAAAATGAAGGTATTTTACTCAATTCTATCCTAGCTTCATTTTCCAAAAGGAACCATGAAGCTATGTCAAATAGAACGGTCGTTCAAGTTTATTGGTTAATAATTATTGTTAATCATTTTGAAAAGTTAATTTTTATTGGAGATATAAGAGACTCCTTGAACGACCCTTCTATATCTATTTAAAAATTATAAGATTCTTAATTATTTCCAAGGGAAATTAAAGTATTCTTATTCTAACATTAAAGGCTAAAAGAAAGTTATCTTGAGTAATTAATTTTCTAATGCAGATGGATGTGCGTGCAAATACGGTTCACGGTTGCACTCACATCCATTTGAGATTGTTAATCAAGCGACTATCTAAAAGGTGTTCGTTGTTTCATTAGATTTAAAATGCGGTCTTTGTTATTTTGCATTATAACGGGACCCGTCGTTCCTTGAAACCTCCCACACGGACATTTAATCTATTTTTATTATTCTTCTATTTCCCTATATCCAAGATACGATTAACCACTGGATTCTTTAGTTATTTAGTTAAAATTATTTTTCTAATCCTGGCTTCCAAGTACCGGTAGAGCTCCCCGGCTTCGCCTCGTGCGCCAGAGTGAGTTTTCACGGAGGCGAAAAACACGGCGGCAGCACGTGATGGAGAGCTGTTTACTCGACCGGGAAGATTTTCCGGCACTTACAGGTCAATGCTTTTGAAAATGAAACCTATTCATGGATTGACGATGATGCAAACAAGTATCTTATATTATTAGGCGAAAAAAGTAGAGAACTCGATAATGTGTATGGAGAGAGAAAATTAACGAAAGATAGATTAATGATTGGAGATTCTCCGATAAGTTTCAGCCCAAACTATATTCATGTGAGTAATTTGAATTTTCCCAAAAGTTAAGGCTTGCTTGAACTTTTATTTTAAAAAGTGCCTAAGAGTCCTCTATAACTCCCAGTGATCTTGTCAATTATAGGCAAATTATCATTGAAACAAATGCGTATAAAAAGCATTATAAACCAGGTGGTGAACTTCGTGACAATAAAGTCTTTAAATATCAAAAATTTATAATGAAATTAATTCCCACATCTCCATACAAAAATACAGATAGACGAAGTAAAAACCGGAAATCATTATCAGGTAAAGGTCTGATCTCACAATACACGATTGATAGAGAGAAAAGTCTGATGGATTACATTTACTGGGATGACCCGGTTGAATTGGTCGATCGATTACGCTTATTGCTAGCGTCTCAAGCAGCTGAAAATCCAAGTCACACCAATTAAATTATATCAATTAATCAAGAACTACGAAAAACTGGAATTATATATTTATGAGTGTTTTGTAAAGATTTTTATAATTTGCAATATGAGCATCGATGTATTCGGACGTCAATCCAAGCAAGCAGAGAGTACAAGTCGTGGTCTTCCTGGAATTGGCTTCAAAGTGACATCCGAAGGAGATTATGACATGAATAATAAAAGGCTGTGTAAAGTAGCTGATGCTCAAGAACAGAATCATGCTGTTAATTTAAATATGGTGCATCATATGATACAACATGAACATCAGACTATTTATGATGCTATAGCTTCCTTGCGAACTGAAGTAGTCAATAATAATATGATGATTGAGACTTTGGAAAATTGCACAGATGAACTTTTTAAAAATGTGAAAATTGATGCTGAATCAATTCAAAAACTCGTGTATCGAAATTCAGAGCTCATTATCATTATCCGTGGCATTGATGAGACCTGGCAAGCTGATTTTGTTGAAATGCAGCCATACGAGAGAGTAAACAAACGATACAAGTACATCCTTACTGTAATTGACATCTTTTCAAAATTTGGTTGGGCTGTGCCCGTTTAATCCAAGGAGGGCGAAGATGTAGCTGCAGCCATGGAATCTGTACTTGATAAAGGAAGTGTACCAAAAAATTTACATGTTGATAGAGGTCAAGAATTTTACAACTCACATTTCGAAAATCTTATAAAGCGATATAACATAAATTTGTACTCGACATTTAGTAATTTAAAAGCATAAATTTGCGAGCGATTTGAACGTGCCTTGATAAATAAAATGTGGACGCAATTTAACTTGCATGTTAATTATAAGTGGATAGATATTTTGAAAGATTTAGTGTTGTCTTACAACGATACCAAACATCAGACTATTAGAATGAAACCAAAAGATGTTAATAAGAAAAAGGAGAAAAAATTGTTGTTTGATGTATACAAAAATTTCAATGTGAAACTAGCAGTTGAGAAAACTAAATTTAAATTTGGAGATAAAGTACGTATAGGTGAATCTAAGCATGTTTTTGGGAAAGGCTACACACCGAATTGGACAACTGAAATATTCACGATAAGTCATGTTAAGAATACTGAACCAGTGACATATATGCTTAAACATTATCAGGATAAAGCTATTGCAGGTAGTTTTTATGAACAAGAACTTGGCAAAGTTAGACATCCCGACATTTATCTTGTGGAAAAAGTACTGAAAAACGTGGAAATGAGTTGTTTGTAAAATGGCTAGGTTTGGACGACTCACAATAGTTGGATAGATAAGTCTAGTTTGTAAGTATCTTTGTATTAATATTAAGGTTTTTTCTGAATAAAGTTGATTATTCTCAAACATATATATGTTTTTACTTACACATACACCTACTCTTAATCTAGTAAATGAAAGAAGGCAAATTTGGTTTAAATTATATTTATGTAGATTTGCATACCAATAAAATACATGAAATTTTATTGTACAAAGATACCGTTCATACATCTAAGTTCTGTTAATTTCTCAATCACTTCTTCACATACATTCTGATTGTAAAAAGTAATCATTTCAAGAAACAGAGTTTAAAATTGCATGAGATTGGTAAGTATAAGTTTTTTCATTGCCTTATTCCTTAAACTTGTATAATTTTGTTGTATATAAGATTTACACTTTTCACGGAAGGTGATTCCACATTGCGCCATACACCTTCAGTTATGGTTTCAATGATGATATCCTTTGTACGTTGAAACGGCATAAGACTATGTTCCAAAAGATACCGGTCGATACAAAGACTGACTTCTCGGAGAACAGCAAACGATCTTTCTTGTAGTACAAACTGATAATATTTTTGTGTTTCTTGAATTTGCTCCCAAGCCACTATGTAATCTCAAAAAGACGTAGTCATCTGTATAGGAAAATTTCCACAGTCGATGCATTGCAGCTTCTCTTGGCCATCGAAGAACAGTGAAATGAGGTTGAAGTAACTTTTGAATAATTTCCATTCCCCAGGATTCAGGGTTATACTTGCACGAGGATGACTGGCTAGCAGTTTTAATGATGAGAGCTTTCCATCTTTTTTAAACTCAGCACCGATGATAATTTGCTTTGTGAATGATGAATTCAGATTGTATGTACATGCATGCAACATTTGATTTCGAGGCGTATGAGGCATGATGATGTTGATCTCACTGAAGGCTTTCAGGCACTAGGCGATAATTGAAAACTGTTCACTTTATATAGTTTTCTTAATAAATTCGATGGGATTGAAGCGCCCACCCAAATACACCATTTCAAGCTTTTGTTAATCACAGGCTTTCTTCTTTTGCATGAACAGCTCTTCATCCTCTTCAAACAGTTTTGCAATTCTTTGAGGTAGAAAAATGGAGAATTTGTTTTCGATGATTACGAGCGTTCGCATACCATATTTTGTTTTCGCCCTTTTGCTTTCTTGATGTCTGTTATTTCATATCGTTTGTTAACGTCTAGGTCTGACAGCTTCTTTGTTGGAAGAAAGTCTTTACTGAGAGCGGTTTTGTTTAGTTTTGAGAAATCCATTTTTTCACTGCTTCACTTTTTCAATATGCAAAGTATTAAATTTTCTCGTTAAAGTTTGTGAATCTATTCGCACTTGTATCACTTGTTTTAGTTCTCGAATTTTCTGTAGAAATAAGTTTAAACGACTTTTCAGCTCTTGCTGCTTTTCTTCTTCACAATCTGACATTTGCCAACAAACTGATGAATGAGCAGAGCTGGTCTCTTTTTATAGACGCTTACACCCCTCTACCAAATTTTTTGATACTGTTGCACAATATTGCTAGATATTGCATCATATGATGCGACAAAGTCTGGAAGATTTTACATTATAATCAACACGTTTGAGATATAATTTTTGCAACATAAGATGTAATAGATCATGAAAATAACCTTGAACTTGTTTACCAAAAAAATTGCGCAGTTTAATTTGATGCAGTCATCAAGAATCTTCTGGGAGAATGTTGAATATTTTATCCATAAGGAAGCAATAAATTGAATTTAGCTAGCCAAAACAGGATGGCATACATAGTCCTTCATATCAAATTTCATCTGTATGCCTGCACACCTGCACCTTTTTGCGCACTAAATAAATATTTTATCTGTAAGTAAAAAATAAATCATCCTCGAAATAACTATATGGCGCAGTAGAAATTGCTAGGACAAAGCAAAATAGAACCTTGAAAGTATTTAGGCGAAAAATTCTTTAGATAAGAAATAACCTTGAATCTGTTGTTACATGCATTTGGCTGGCACAATTGCGCAATATTAGTCTGTGACGTCAGCTGTAGAATGTTCTCGATGACGGTAAAGTAGGTCCAGTACCCCTCTTGTATCAATGTCGGTAAGGTAGGAATGCATGGTAAAGTCATCAAGAATGTCGGTAAGGTAGGAATGCATGATAACGTCATTAGGACCCTCGAGAATGTTCTAGAAGCTTAGCACGGACATGAACCACTTTTCTAGAAAAATTTAGCACGGACACGAACCACTACAGCTAGAATCTTCTAGATGTCGGTAAGGTAGGAATCTATAATTAGAACGCAGCCTGGTCATCTACTAATTGCTCATTTCTAAACGAATAAATTTACTGAAAGTTATAGTAATTTTTAAGGGTTTGAGTACACAAAAGTTTTAATATATAACAATTCTTCGCGATTACATTTTTTTTAGTCCTAAGTGACGTTCGAATTTGTTTGAGTTTCAAGTTTCTGGAATATACATTTTTTCTTAATATTTCCCATTTACAATTAGTTTTTACTTTGAAAGTTTTTTTTAGAATAATTCAATTTTAAAGTTTTACAATAAAAAAAATCTATTGCGAACGGTTAAAATAAAGGTGGATTTGTCTTCTTGATTTCAGAAAAGTTTGTGTAATCAATTTTTACGTCAAATCATAATTTTTTAAATTTCATACAAATTTTGATTTCTATGATTTTATAAGCTTTTACATTGAAATATTCAATTTAGTTTCCGATTTCAACTCCTTCCTAAAAAAATTGTCTAAATCAAACAATGTTAGTCTCAAGGTTTTGAATTTTGAAAGCTTCTATTTAACATTTTTTTCAATTTAAAATCATCCAAATTTGAACACTTTCATTCAGAAATGGTACAAGTTCAATTCCTTTTCATTCCATTAGAAAAATTGTCCTTTTTCAGAATTTCACCAGTCTAGAATATTTTGGATTGGAAAGTTTTCAATTCAAAATCATTGCAAACGTTTTACTTCAATTTCAAACGCTTTCAATTCAAAATTATCAAGAATAAAATGATGGTCTAGCCGGGGTTCTCCGCGTGTGAGAGCCCAACCGCGCTCGATAGCAAACTTCACAGTAGATCTACTCTGCTCTTGAATCCTACTCTTCCATTAAAGAGTATTTGCAGTCATAAGTGTCCTGGTATCCGCTCCGCTGCAATACGCCATCAATTTTTTCAATGCGGCCAAAATGAGAAGTGGCGAAAACAGGAAGAATTTTGAAGATGCATTTTAATTTGTACTTGGAAACAATTTTGTTATTGTTTTTAGTAGCTGACTGGATACCCAAAAGGGCGCGTCACGGAAATTATCCTTTAGGGCACCAAGACTGATTATTACAAGAAAAAGATCTAAAAAGGTTTGAAAAAAATTTATTTGGTCATACGGATCAAATGACGAAATAACAATATTATATAAATTGTGATATCAGTTTCAGAAAATTTCGTACATAAATTTTTCTCCTTGAAACTAAATTGTCGAATATAAATATCTTTTCGATATCAAAATTCAGAGGGGGGGGGAGGCAAGTTAAACAGACGTTCAGAAGGAAAACCTTGACACATATAACAAATAAGATAACGATTTTAGTATATATATATATATATATATATATATATAT
>JAABKJ010000529.1:0-48794 GCA_011634705.1 Andricus grossulariae | reverse complement strand
TATTTGAAAGAAATTGTTTTTAAAATATATCTTTATGAATAAAGTCTCTTATCGCGTTTGATTCAAAAATATGGTGCAAAAAGTAAGTATATACATAACTTAAGACAAGTAGCACACGACAATTACCTGTTGAGGGCCAGCCGAGGGAAAGCCTAGATTTTTCTAGCTAGAAAATCTGGCTGCGGCCTCGTAAGAGCCAATATCTAGTTTAGGCATAAAGAGGCAGTTTCTACCCGGGTACAGTTACAAGTAATTAAATTGCCACTAGTTACCATTTTTCGCTAAGTAACGTAACTGTAACTATTTACTAAAAAAAAAGTAACATACCCAACACTGGCCCTATCCCTCATTAATAACCAAAAAAATTGAGATGAGGGTTTAAAAAAAGTCGGTCTGAATTGCTTTAATCCATTCCATTTATTGTGCCACTTCTGATATTCAAGTTTAACCGGTTCAGTCTGTGAGATCGACGCCTACCCACGTGACTATTTAACAATATCCGTCGAATCCCAATAAGTTACATGGCCCGCCACCCTCTCGAAGATTCAATATTCAGTTCAAGCTCGGAGTTCAACATGGAAGGTAAATTACTGGACAAATGCGGTTCATATAAATATGCATAAGATATTGTGCTGCGCTCATTTTCGCCTCTCTAAAAACTGCAAGGTAATGCGACCTGCGGTCAAGCTCAGATCGTACTTTTACGATATGATTAACGCGGACTTTTTTTACGAGTGTTGGAACCAGAATTGGAACGATCGGAATAACCACGCATGTACATTAGGCTTAACGAATACGAGATTTGCCAGCTTAAGGTATTATCTGCAACTAACAGTAGCAGCGATTTTTCAATTTCTCAAATTTTCATCTCTGGAATTTCAATCTGAAAATCCCAGGCTTGAATTCCCCGATGTTAGAAAGCGTTGGGAGCTTTTTTCGTATCTCACGAAAAAATAGGCTGGACTTCTGCAGAATTTATTGCACCCAACTTATGGAATCCACTTGAATTTAAAAACACAAATAATTCCCTAAAGTTCCGGGTAAATATGTAAAAATGAGTATACTAAGATTACAAACACTTATCATTTATAGACTCATTTTTATATATAATTTACAAATAGTTTTTTTCTTCACCCGGATTGTCAAAATCGTCAATAGATCTTCATAAGTTAGAAATTGGTCTACGTCTTCCAACGCTCTCTTTTATCTATTTTTTCACAAGGTTCCCGTTCACACTCGTGCGAATAATTGTCAAAGCGAACGAATATACACATTCGACTCGAATATTCGAAGGTTTTGTAATTTTTCTTTTATGTTGTGAGGCTGGAAATAAGACTTTCGAATACTCGGACGACTTCGAGCAAGCCGAACTTTCGACTATTTTCATACACAGAAAAAAAGTTTAGTCTTCGTTGGAGCTTGTTTTTGTCACACCTTAATTTAATTCCGCTTTCAGACTTGAATCTAGATTTCATCCAACTTCTTTGTAGGAAGACCTTCTTGTCTTAAAACAAGACCGCTGTTCTACCTTTAAAACTTTTTTTCTGTGTAGACCTACTCGCTCTATTTGTAACCGCGCGTGCACAAAGTTGCAATAGTTTGAGTATCTCATGAAGAGTTGTGAGTACTCGTGTGTGAATGAAGATGATTATCGACGAATATAGAATGTCTTGCCTGCTTGTCTTCCTGTGTGTCTTATTGTATGTGGAAATGCATGCGAAGTGTGCAGGGTGCGTCGGACGTAGGTGGGATCCGAGGGGTAGACAACTTCGAATTTTCATGTAGATCGATTACACAAATGCATTTCAATTTTTAAATTACAGGATTCAAAACCGTACATACTTTAAAATAACAAATCTCCAAGAAGGAACTATTTGAAAAAAAAAATTGTGGATATAACATTTCTATTTGCAGGCTCCGAGATATAACAATAAATAGGAGACCTGAAAGGAAAAAATTGACATTACAGAATTCCAAATTTAACCATTTCAATGTTATGGCCTTCAAACTCAAACGATTTTAGAACTAGGCTTTCGAAACTATGAATAATTAAAAATAACGGATAAAAGGGGCGCCCGATTCCGCCTTATTACGACTTTCAAATTTAGATTCGGCTCGGGTAAAAGGGTCGCAAGATTCCACCTAATTACGGAGTATACATTTATAGTTAGATAGGGTAAAAGAGGCATCTGATTTCGCCTAATTACCACTTCTTAATTTAGATTTCGTCAGCGTAAAAGTTGTGCAAAATTTCGCCTAATTACGATGTTTAAATTTAGAGTCGAACCGGTTAAAAATGGGTGCCTGATATAGCCTAATTACGACGTTTATATTCAGGGTTGGGCCTGGTAAAAGGGGTGCCTGATTCCGCCTAATTAGGGCGTTTAAATTTAGAGCTGTACCGGGTAAAAGGGGCACCCAATTTCTTTTTATCACAGCGTTGGCAGTTAGAGTTGAGCCAGGAAAAAGCGGCGCATGATTTGATCTTATTACATCGTTTAAATTTAGAGTTGCACCGAGTTAAAGTGCCGCCCGATTCCGCTTTATTACAGCGTTTGAATTTAGACTACGGCGGGCAAAAGAGGCGCCTGACCACGCCTTATTAAGGCGTTTAAATTAACAGTTAAACTGGATGAGGAGGGCGCCTGATTCCACCTAATTTCTGCGTTTGAATTTAAAGTAAAATCGTTTAAGAAGGGGCGTTAGATTCCGCCTAATTACGGCGTTTACATTCAGAGTTGGTCCGGGTAAAAGAGGTGCTTCATTTCGCATAATTAAGACGTTTGAATTTAGAGTTGGGCGGGGTAAAATGGGTGCCGGATTTCGCCTAATTACGACGTTTCAATTAAGAGTTGGGCCTGGAAAAAGAGGTGCCTTATTTCGACTAATTAGGACGTTTAAATTGAGAATTGACCCGGGTAAAACTGGCGCAGAATTCCACCTAATTACGGTATTCAAATTTAAAGTTGGACCGGGTGAAAGGGGTGCCCGATTGGTAAGAAGGGCGCCTAATTCCGCTTAATTACGGCTTTTACGTTCAGAGTTGGGCTGAATAATAGGTGTGCCTGTTTTTGCCTAATTACGACGTTCAAATTTAGAGTTGAGCCGAATAAAAGGGACGCCCGACTGCACCTTTTTAAGACGTTTAAATTGAGAGTTAAACTGGGTAAAAGGGGCGCCCGATTCCGCCTAATCACCGCGTTTAAATTTAGAGTCTGGCCTTGTAAAAGTGGTGCCTGATTTCCTCTTATTACGGCCCTTAAATTTATAGTGCATAAAACGCTACAAGTTTAAACTGGAATAGTGGCCATTCTAAAGAGTTGAAAAAACAAATGTAATTTGAAAAAAGGCCAAGTTTAAGTTAATTTCAAAGCGTCGAAAAATGAATAATAATTGATCTACATAGATTGCAGAAGTTATGAACCCCTCGGTTGGATCACACTAGATCTCAGATCCGGCTTGCCGAGCTTAACTTATGTATACGTACATATATTATTATATGTCAATATTATCATATAATATGTATATAGCGCACAACTTTGAAACTTTTATTAACGTACATACGTTGCGAGGCCCGACAAAATACGGGCCTTTCGCGCTAATATTTGTCATATCACCTCTCGAGACACGAGTTCTATTATTTTGCCATAAAAAATAAATTCCCTATTAGCTAACGTGTGGACAACGACGACGTCGGAGATCTTCGTCGAAGTTTTTCTCTCTCTCTCTTTTTCTCGGTCTCTTTCTAGTCTGTACAGTCGAGAATACACGTACAAGGTTTAGTTTATGTATAAGCTCTCAAAGCTTCTGTCGTGAAATGCCTCGTGGAAACGTTATATGCAGCTCGTTTTTCCATCGCTTCCCGATTGAAATTTCATCTAATTTCAATCTTACTTAAACTTGTATCTAACTTGAAGGTAGATAAAATTTCAAATTAGAATTAAGTTCAAATTAGAAAAGAATCCGAGTTTTCGATTTAAATTCGTAATCGAGTGCACTGAGTCCTTATGTACATACAACACCCTTCGACATTCAGTCTGCGTAGGGAGGGGGTAACTCCAAGCCAAACTCATTAAAATCAAATATTAATTTCAGGGATGTTTTTTTAACTGGCACAGTTGGTACCTGTTGAAAGAAAAATTTAACTGTAAAATATTATTGTCGCAAAATTTATTTCCAAAAAGCTATTGCATTCAATATCGCTTCAATAAAAAAATTTTGGAAATCAATTCGATAACTTCTTCGACGTAAATACAACATTTAGTTTCAACTTATGTGAACAGAAACTGAATTATTTCGGTAAATGATCAATCGCGATAAATTTTAATTCAGCTCTTAGTTCAATTGAGTTTAATTCACTTACAATATAATTGAATTAACTTGAATTATATTTTATTCAGTTGAATTTAGTTTAGCCTCATTGAGTTTGAATTCATTTCGGTTGGACTAGGTCACATTCTGTTAATTAATTTGTATTCCGTCGAATTCAATTCAACAAACATAAATTCTGCTGCATTAACACGAATTCATTCAAAGAAATATTATTTTAGTGAAATAAAAATGAATTACGAACTTGATTCCAAAATGTTTTTTAGTTAAATTTAATATTCCATAGGTAATAATTTGTGCAAATTAAAAAAAAACGGTGAAATTTATATTTAATTTTTGTGAGTTAGGCATGGAGTTCCTCGAGAAGGAAACCTCGACCTTTTTCGAGTGATCGAGCCTCCTGGATAAACCTATGTCCCAGAACAGGGCTCACCAGAAGTCACCTTAGAAGACAGCGTAACCAACGTTCACGCAGTCAACTAGGGCAGACATTGACTGATATGACTTACAGTGTCAGTCACAAAGACCAGGTCAAATAGTTCCCAACAAAATCTTCATCGAACTCGACCCTAGTCCTTTACTTCCATCTACGTACCGACTGACCGTATCGAGCATAATCCTTTATACAGTTTGTAGGAGTCCTGGAAACTGAAGAAAAAAATGACATAAAAAATTTCTGTCAGTCAGGCACTTGTCGCGTCAGTCAAAAACTGTCGAAAATGGTGAGCCCTGTAATAGAGGAAGGAATCGCTCGCTTTTCTCGAGAATTCTCGATCAATTAATCAAGACACTGCGATAACATACAACATCATACCAACACACGTAAGCGTAGTTCACTAGAGCTGTGATACATGAGCGTTTTTTGAAACGCTCGATTCGGTCCGGATCGTTCTCCTAGTCCTTAGTTCCTCTTCCATTAGAGATTTTAGGGGTTGCTTTCCCAGCGTGCAAACTGTTTACGTTTGGTGTCGAGAGAAGGTGAGAGCAGCGATCTGAGCGAGTCGCTCGGAGGGGAGTCACCAAAGTACAACAGGGTTAGAGGTGACTGCAAGTGTGTGTGTTTGATGATCTCTCGCTCAGGCAGCGGCCAGAGTTCCTGGAATGCAATTCCTTTGACTACGTTGCCGAGATAGTCACGATAATATTGAGAGGGGACGAGATTTGGTCCTACGACCTAGACTAGGTCCTAGACACCAAGGTATGAGTCTCCCAATTTACCTGTAGCGAGAGAGCTTCATCTCAGGATTCACCCAGCTTGTTTTTGCGACCAGTGAGGGAGCCCACGAGGGACTTCAGAGTGGCGCCTAATCCTCGACCATTAGGGGTGTTCAGGCTTCTGGCGTTTCGGAAACCTTGGGGGTGGGCATCGAGACATTTCTGATACCTCAACTGAAAATGAAATTGACCTATTGTTAATAAACGGTTTAAAATGATTTAAATTTCATTTGGAAGAGATTCAGGGTGGCCACAAAACTTCATTTTCAAAACTCCCTGAATTCCCTCTGATTTTTCCCTTCAATATTGTAACATTCAATTTTCAATCCAAAAGGACAAATTTTCAACAAAGCACGTGAATTTTCGACAATAACAGATGACTTTTTGACAGAAAAGTTTAATTTTCCACAAAATAATTAAACTTTCAACAAAATAGTAGAATTTTTAAACAAATTGTGGAATTTTCAACCTAGAAAAATTAATTTTCAACTAAATAGTCAATTTTTTAAACAAAAAAGATTAAACTTCAACAAAAAACAGTTGAATTTTAAATCCGAAAATTGAATTTTCAACAAAGATATGAATTCTCAACAAGAAATATAATAATTGATATTTCAACAAAAAAACAAGAAATTCAACCAAAGAGTTGAATTTCCAACAAATAAATTCAATTTTTAACCCAATAGTTGAATTTTCAACTTACGAGGATGATTTCTGAACCAAAAAAAGAAAACGAATTTTCAACCAAAAAGACGAGTTTTCTACAAAACAGTTGAATTTTCTACCAAAGAGATACATTTTCAACTAAAATGAAGAATCTGAAATCGAAAAAAAGAATTTTCAATTAAATAATTAAACTTTTATCCAAAAAGACAAATTTTCTACAAAACCGTTGAATTTTTAACCAAAGAGATAAATTTTCAACTAAAATGATAAAACTGCAACCGAAAAAAAGAATTATTAACAAAGTAGTTCAACCTTTAACAAACAAAAAAAATAATAAATAAAAAATAAATTTTCAACCAAAAAGAGGAATTTTCTACAAAACAGTTGAATTTTCAACTAAAATGATGAACCTGAAATTGAGAAAAAAAAATTTCAACAAAGTAGTTAAGCTTTAAACCAAAAAAGACAAATTTTCAACCAAGAAGACGAATTTTCTACAAAAAAGTTGAATATTCAAAAAGCAAATATTAATTTTCTACCAAAAGACGAAATCAAAACAAAACAGTTTAATTTCCAACCAAAGAGACGAATTTTCAACTAAAATTATGAATCTTCAACAAAAAAATTAATTTTTAACAAAGTAGTTTAACTTTTAATCCAGAATTTGAATTTTCTAACCAAAAAGACGAATTTTCAACAAATAAAGATTTTTCAGTCAAGTAAGAAAAAAATTATCCAAATTGTTAAACTTTCAAGCCAAAAGACGAATTTTCTGTAGAGGAATTGCTTCAACCAAGCAATTAAATTTTCAACCAACAAGATGAATTTTCTACGAATAATGTAACAGTATAGATTTGAACCAAAACATATTTCAATTTTAAGTTAAAAAGAAATGAATTCAACAAAAAAAGATAAATTTGCAAACAAAGTAGTTGAAAAGATTTCAGTTTAATTTTTAACAATAAAATATAAATTTGCGAAAAAAAGGTAATTTCCTACCAAATTATAAAATTGTCAACACAAAAAGGAGTTTTCAATAAAACAGTCGAATTTTCAACCAAAAAGGATGGCTTTGGAAGAAAATTGTTGAATTTTTAATCAAATAATAAAAGTTTTAACTAAAAATATAATAATTAGGAGGAAGCAACTGAAAAAAAAAGAAATAGAAAAAGAAATATAAGGCAAATTAATTACTAAGGAGCATATTTTACAATAAATATCAGGGTAGCTGCTAATTTCATTTTTAAAATCACCTAACTTTTACCTGACCAATTGTTTATTTTCACGGACCATTAATATTCAAAGACCAGAATTTTAATCCTGTATTATTTTCAACATAGAATATTCTCTGAACGGAATAAAACAATTTAAAGTGGAAAATTTCAAATTTCTTATCATTGACAGTTACTTAGAGTGCCTCTTGTATAAATTCCCTGTTATTTGCCACTTTTTTTTCTCCAAATTTCTGACTCCCTGGCTGATGAAATTCCTTCACTTTTTCCTGATTTCCAGGCTCTCCCTGACATCTGGCCACCACAAGATTGCCTAGATTTGATCCGGAGAGACCGAAAGTGCAGAAAACCTCTTCCGGAGCAAAATTAATCAAAAACTTATATTTTCAAAAGATTCTTACCTTGCAAGCAGCTTCAATTGTTTTGCAGAGAGCTCCACTGCTTGGCTCGCAGTTAAAGATATGCGCGATGAAAGTGTCCTGAGCTGTGTGCATAATAAAAGCACATTGTTTCACATTTTGTCCAATTCCCAGGAAGGACAAGTAGCGAACTCGACATTCTGTGATCAGCTTGTCATCCTGTCATTAATTCAAAATCAAGAAAATATTGGTATTCAAAAGATAATATAATACCGGTTTCATTGCAGAATAAAAAATTGCAATTTCAATTTATTCTGAGAGCCAAAGTTAGGCATTTTGTTTGGATTCATACTCCTCCGAGTAATAGGTAATTACCAAACTTGTAACACGCTAAAGTAATAAGATGCGTTTTCAAGCCATTATCGAGAAAAACAGTTATTGAAAAATCCATGCACGTTATATGGACAACTATGATAGAGTATTCTAACTTCTGGTTAGATCAAGCGGTAGCGCTCCGAGTTAATAACCGGAAAGTCTGGGCTCAATTCCTGCTGACGACATTTTTTGCCAATTTTGTTTCCATTCGAATTCTGTTTACATTCTCATCCTAATGAGAAGGTATTGGTTTTATGTAAAATTTGACTCAGTCGGTTTTCATCAAATTTCCACGTTTTGAGATCCCCTGAGTCAGAAAAACCCTTTTTACTAAAGTGTCTGTCTATCTGTCCGTCTGTCTGTCTGTAGTCTGCAGTCTGTAGTATCATGTAGGCACGATAACTTTCAAAAGATTGATCAGATTGGATTGTACTTTGGCACTTTTTTAAGGCCTAAAAAGAAAGAACGATTTCATTAACCAGCTATTTTTGACCAACGGTTTGGGTTTTATCCACCGAAAAAGCTTTTTAAAAAATTCACTTTATAGTTCAAAATATGCAAGATGCAAAAAAAAATGTTGGTAAGCAAAATTATTCATTTTAAACAGACTCTGGAATATTTTTTGATAAGACTTATATTTTTTTAAATCATGATAACGCTTCTAAAAAAATAAAAAATGCCATTTTTCGGCCAAACTATAGGAGACAAGAAGTATATTAAAAAAAAAGAATTTTTCACTCCAAAAAGATCTATACATTTTATTTGAATCATTTTTCAATAAGACGCGAAGTTTTTGTTGTAATCGTGACAATGAAAATACGTATGTTTCAATACCAATGCATATTAACAATTATAATAACATAAATTTATTGAAATGATAAATTTTTCAGGGTAGCTGAGAATGAAAATTAGTGCAAAATAAGAAGCAATATTAAAGTAATAATGAAAAATAAAATTTGTACATTATTTTGCAATATCTGAATAAGCAGTACCAGACCGAGGTACATAAATAAATTTAATATACATATGATGTAAATTTCGAACATAATGTAGAAAAGTTCACATTTTGACAAAATCGATGCTTTGACCTTTAATTTTAAAAGACCTGTGCACAAATTTTAGGAAAATACAAAGAGCGAGGGCGTAGCCCGAGGTAAATACATTATTGAGTTCAAAGCGCGAGATAAATATATTATCGAGCGTGAAGCACGAGAAGCAACAGTCGCGCGCCCTAGGCGCACTCAAACCTGCCAAAATGTTTTTGTTTCGTGTGAATTTTAAAATATGAATATTATGTTAATAACAGAAAAATGTTTTTTATTTATATTCTATTTTTATATAATTTTATATTGCTATTTCTTTATATTTGGATATTTATTTTATGTTTATCTGATATCAAAATAACAACTCAAATATTCAATTGAATAAAGAAATATGAGAATTTTCCATAAAAAATTTTTTTTTTCGAGTAACATTGGTAAAAGTTGAAAAAAAAACATTTTTTTCATATTTAAAAAAGATTACAATGAATATTAGGGCTTGCTTTAAATAAATTTAATAGAAAATTGCAATAAAAAAATAATTTAAACGAAAAAAAAAAATTTCAAAAATTGCCGGTAGCAGGAATTGAGCCCGAAATATCCGGTTACAAACTTGGGGCATTATCGCCTGATCTAACCGGGATTTGTCATACTCTCGCATCGCGATCCATGCCACGTTCGTGGATTTATTAAAAGTCGTTTTTCTCGACAATTACTGAAAAGCACATCTTATCACTTTATCATATTATAAGTTTGGCAATTATCTATTACTGGTAGGAGTATGAATCCAAACATTTTTAACTAAATGAAAATTCTTTTCGAGTACACTCAACTTCCGATGTAAGACCTCCCGGTTTACGCTATTCCTAGAACTGATGGCCTCTGCAGTTTCGTGATGAGAAGAGCCGCGGGGCCGGAAGAGAGGATGTGCTCAGTCAAGCGTGACGAGCAGCTCGAGGGCCGCACTCTCAGAGCGTTAGTTGAATCAGGTTGCGTCATGCGTTCAAGTTCAACATAAATGATTTATACGGCCCTCTTTGATTACGTTTGGATTTCCCCGATTTAGGATCAAGGCCAAGGCAAGCCATGCCCGAATTCGGTCTTATATAGGGAGTTGAGTATATTAATATCCAGGCCTCACTTACATTTGGTGTTAATATAGATATCATACTCGGTGCAACAGCAACATTGACATTTCGCCACTGGCTCAAGGGAGTATTAGTAACTGTGTGGTCTATCGCGTTATTTAACACTTCCATTCCAGTGGCCTGTGTGACCTGCATCGATCCGAGATATTGCGCCCGTAGCACTTTCTTAGGTTCCTCCATGGGTGTTGGAAACGATTGCGCTAAAATGATTATAAAAAATATGTAGGAGGGATTCAAGCGCTAAATAAAAGTAGACCTGATTTGATATTAGGTTTGTTAGGTATCTCAGATAAGAATCTAGTCAATAAATTATTGGCTTTGATCTTGCACAGCTGATGGTCTGGACCAAATAACCGGTACTAAAATAATTCTACATGTGGGATTGGCCACTGCGAAATAATTTTATAATGGATTGAGGAATCACAGTGGTTCAGGAATTCAATTGGAGGGAAAACAGGGAAATTCTTCTTCGAAAAAGTTTTTTTTTTTAAATAACAGCGTTATGAACAAAAATTAATAAATACAAGGCTTACATAAGAAACAACAAATTTGAATAAACAAGAAAAGAAACACGAGCGCGATGATTTTTTGTCTAGCATCAATTTTGAATCATGTTGATGAAAAAAATTTCACTATAAAAAACAGTTTTTTCAAATATTATGCATTACCATAGTTTCCTTACTCTTTAATAAAATGTATCAATACTACAGGTCAATTAGTTCGTCTCGAATTAACATCACTTTTCTATTCTCGCATAAAATTTGAATTATTTGAATGAAAACATTTTAAATATAAAAATCGATTTTAAAAATAATATAAATGACCTTAACTTCCCTACTCTTTAATAAAATGTATTAATATTATAGGTCAATCGATTCTTCTCGAACCAGGGAATCTTTTATATTCTTGCATCAACGTTGAATTATATTAATGAAAAAAGTTTTAACATGAAAAACCGATTTTTAAAATATTATAAAGTGCTAAAAAAATGCAATAAATATTTTTAGGCATCCTTCGGTTAGTTTGAAGGTGTTAGTGGTGAAAATAAGTCCTCCAAATTTCCTCAATTTATCTGCCAAAGTTGTCAATTTATCGTGTTCACAAAAAAGTTTGATATCTACAATTAATTTAAAAATTTTCAAAAATGTTACTATTAAAAAGCTTCCTCTATGAGAAAGCAAAAGCACAAATGTTTCTTAATTTGCGTATGCTCTTCTATAATTTTCTTTATTAAAAGGGAATATTTCTGGTTTTAATTTTCAAAAATTCTTATTCAAGTTATACAATAACTTTGAGTAAAGAAAATTCAATTAGGTATTCAACAACAATGATTGCCATATTTTCGGGACTTTTTTGAGACAGGAAAATAAAATAAAATTTTATTTCAAAATTAAGGGATATAAGAACAAAAGTATCTTAATTAAGTGTGAGATATCTTTTTTTTCTCTTTTGAGGCACCATTGAATCAATCATATTAGATTTTGTTTTTCCTAATTTTTTTGCGCAAATCGTCGGCAAATTTCTTTTTTATTTGCATTGCAGTTCCTTTAAGCTACTCATAATTTCTTTATTAATGGTCCCAATTTTCTTGTAGTTCCTGAAAAATTAATCGCAGTTTAAAAAAAGGGGAGGAAATGGAAAAAATTCTCAAATATAGGGATTATAGGGGATTTTTAGAAAGAAAGGGGAAAAGTGGGGAATACGGGAATTCATCTCAATCAAAATTTATAAGTTGAGATTTTGAAGAGGAAAAAAAAAGTATAAACTTAAAAAAGTCAAATTGTGTAAGGGAATTTCACAAGACTTCGAAATGTATACTAACTGACAAGTGCCTGTCCATTTCTATGGAAGCGTCGATGCTCTGTAGGAAGATTTGTCGGTCTCGCGGCCAAACTTGTTCTGCCATTAATATCCACAGGTCTGGCTGGATTTTGATGAAGCTCCCGTTCAATCAAGACCTTTTTGCAAGCATCACGCAGTGTATTGGCGATAGTTAGCGGCGGGATATCACATCGAAACACATGGCACATGTATTTCCGGGTCGATTTGTCTCTCGCTACGTATGCAAAGTCCCTAAAAACAGAACAATTATTGAAAATTTCACTTTTCAAATTGAAACATTATATTAAATGTGCTATTTAATTAATTATTTAGGGTGGACGAAAAATTTATTTTCAAAATTCCTTGACTTTTCCCTAGCCTTTTTTTTTTATGTCCATTAATGTTCAAATACCACAATTTTAATCTTGTAACATTTTTAACATAGAATCTTTTATAAAGGGAATCAAACGACTTCAAATTGAAATGAAAAAATGGTAAATTTATTTAATAATTTTAACCAAGAAAAGATGCCTTGTCTACTGTAAAAGATGAATCTTTAATCCAAAAGGACGAATTTTCAGCAAAACAGTTGATATTTCAACAACAAAAAAAAGACTTTTTAAGAAATTAGTTAAATTTTCAACAAAATAGGTGAATTTTGAAGCGAATGTTTGTTTTTTCAATCAACAAACATAAATTTTCAACCAAATGGTCGAACTTTCAAACAAAAACGATCAAACTTCCACCGAAAAAAATTGCATTTTCATCCAAGTAATTGATATTTTTAGAGGACAGTTGAATATTCAACAAAAAAAGATGAATTTTGAATTCAGAAGGATAATTTCTCTCTCCAAATAGATATTTAATAGAATATTTATTAGAATTTTCAAACAAATGGTCGAATTTTCAATAAAAAAAGATTAAACTCGAAATTGAAAATTACCAAAAAAGGAGGAAATCTCAAACAAAGAAGATTAGTTTTCTGCTAAAAAAAGACGAATTTTCAATTAAAAAAACATCACTCTTCAACCAAAAATAGAACAGAAGCATTTTCAGTTAAAAAATTAATTTTTACAACAACAACAACAAAATAATAACTTTCAACAAAATAGTTAATTTTCTACAAAAATTGTTGAATTTTCAAACAAAAATGATGACTTTTTAACAAAATTATTGAATTTTCAACCAAGTAATAAAACTTTTAACTGAAAATGTAATCTTCAGGAAGAAGAAACTGAAAAAAAAGTTAGTCAAAGTAGGCGCCGCGCGCCTACAAAAAGGGTTTCGTAGCCTATTAAGACGTTAATTAAGTCATTCAAACTCCCCCCTCCTCACACAGTCCCCCTACTTCACGGACATTACACTACTCGCCCCTCTCCTCACTTTACCCTTTACTATCCCTTCCCCAACTTCTTTTTTCTCTACTTCCCACTCTCCTCGCTTCCCCAGCTAACATCCCACTTCTTCCCTTCTACAGCACACGATCCACCACCACTACTCACCCTCATTTCTAATTATTTTCCCTACTTCCCCTCAATAACATTCCCTCATTTACCCTTATTTTCCCTACTTCACTTACTGCCCCTCCCCTACCGCACCCTCAGTTCCCATAACTTCTCATGTTTTCTATCCCCTGATTTTTGCTCACTTCGCCTCACATTATTTCTTTCCACTTCCCCTACTTTTCCTTTCTCATTTTCCATCACAACACCTACTTTCCCACTCCTTATTTCTCCTCGCTACTCCAACTTTCCCTCCCCGAATTTCCCTTCCCTCCCCCCTCATTTTTACTACTTTCCCATACCTCACTTGCCCTTCCAATATTTCCCCTACTTTAATTCCCCTCACTTCCCCTACTCCCACTGGACGGACGTACACCCGACCGAAACTATAGTGGTTTCTGCCCGGGGCTACGAAACCCTAAAAAGAAAAAGAAATACAAGGACAATAAAAAACTAACAAGAATATTATATATCAGGGTGCAGTATATCTTGAGTTTCAAAATTCTCTAAATTTTTCCTGGCCATTCACATTCAAAGACCAGAATCTTAATCTCGTAACATTTTTAATACAGAATTTTTTATTAGCGGAATAAAACAATTTCAAATTAAAATAAAAAAAATTCTAAATTAGTATCCTTGACCGTTATTTAAAGTGGCTCTTACAGAAATTCCCTGACTTTGACCAGATTTTTTCAAAATACCTGACCTTTCCATGACTTTCCCTGACTGATAAAATACAATGGAAGGTTATAAAATTTAGATCTGAAGATTAAAATAGGGAATTACCTCTCGCTGTTAGGTTCATCCGAAAAGGACGAGCAGCAGATGAAACAAACATCAGAGTTACATTTTTGCGCATCAGAATCTTTAGGAATTAGGATAATGCGAACAACGGTTGGCCACCCACCAATGGTTGGCCATTTGCTTTAAATATACGTAATCAGGAAATACTCACAAATAAAACTATTAATAAACAGTGCAAGATTGTTCTCAACATACTCCACGCTATTTATTATAAGTTTTATTTGTCAATATTTCTTAATATATGATCATTTGAAGTGACCAATCATTGTCAAAGGTGGTTAATCACTGTACCCATTACCCTATATGAGTGAATCTAATTTTCTTACTTTCCCTGGTCACGTCCTACTCCCCAAACTTTGAGCGTGCTGAATGGTTGTGTGTTGAGGACTGTGAGATTTTCGGGATCTATGAGTTTAAGAGCTCCTTCACCCAGGTCCATGAAAAGGTCCTTACCCTAAGAAAAAGATCAAATTTGAGAAATTATTGCATTGTTCTAATTTATTCTAGATTTTGTTATGGAATAAATGAATAAATTGCTGAATGAATGGGAATTTAAACTTACGTCACCCCATCGACCAACGACGTCGAGAAGGTCATTCCTACCGAGGGTCAGATCTACGATACATTTATTAACAGTTTTTCTACTTCTTTCTTCAGTCACATCTTCTTCTGCTACTTCCACCCAACCAAAGGACCGGACTGCAAATCTGATTCGTTTGTCTCTACCTTCAGAATCTGCTCGAGCTGGGTAACTTCTCCTTCTGCAATAAAAAGAACATTTTTCTTTAGCGTTAATTAGGGTGGGTCAAAAAAGCACAAATTTTTTTAATAAAAAATAATATTATGAGGAAAAGTAGCGTATCAAGATCTTTAAAATCTATCATTAATTTACAGCTGATTAATAAATGTTTTTTGGTTTTGCGTGTTAGCAAAATATGTTTGAAAACATTATTTTTTCAGTTCTGATAGTTCTGGGAATGACAATTTTTTATGTTTTCAGAGATCATCAATATTTCCCGAAGTTTTTTAAACCTGCACAAGTGATAAGGAAAAATATGCAAGAGTAAGTCACTTTATGGAGTCAGTTATTTGAATTTATCAGTATTTTCAAAATAAAATTCTCAAAGCTTTTGATCAAATAATTTGGAAGAATATTTAGCACAACTGGACGAAATTTTTTTCAATTATAGAATAAGAAGTGTTACAGATAAAAAAATGGATTATTATTTACCAAAATAAAATTATTTGCAGGATTTTGCTTTGTAATCAAGCTTTAAAAAATTAATTTTTAGCAGACGTTATTACCGTTTAAAGATGTTAAGGTCTCAGCTTTTAAATTTTTATATAATGTAAATTTCCATGTTAAAACGATCACATCGGAAATAATTTTTGAAGAACAAGAAAAAATCAGCCTCATCCCTCATTTAAACTGGGAACGCCACTATCCATGAGTGCAGAGAGTGCCTCAGCAGATCTTTTCTTGTTCTTCATAACTACATGGTTATAGGAAATACTATACGTATTTCTATATAAATTAATTTATTTTATTTATTTAAAACTTTAAAACTTAGTTAATAATATATGTGAAGACGAAGCCTCTCCCGTTTTTATTTATAATTATTAATGTATATTTTGTTACTCGGTGCATTTTCAAGAGAGTAGTTCAGCAAGAGTAGGCAATTCTAAACATTACTTAAGTTAGTATCACTGACAATTTTGTTTGCATTCATAGACCTTTTCATCTTGAATACCGAACAATTTCACGCGTGGAGAATCTAACATGCATATGCTCTACTTTTCTAGTAACTTTAACATCCATATGCTCTACTATTCTAGGGTCCCTAAGGCCCAAATTATTCAAGATGAATAGGTCTATACTCCTTCCAGTAATAGGCCATTACCAAACTTGTAATATGTTAAAGTATAATAAGATGTGCATTCAGCCATTCTCAAAAGAAACGTCTTTCAGCAAATCCACGCACATTACATGGACCCCGGCGCAAGTCTCTTAACTTCCGGTTAGATTAGGTGGTAGCCCCTCGAATTTGTAGCCGGAACGTCCGGGCGTGATTTTCGCGGCCGGAATTTCTTCCTCTTTTTTTATTAAAATTTTTGCTCATTAAAATTGACCATTATATATATTTAAATCTAGCCACAATATTCACTTTAAACTATTTTTTCCACATGAAAAAATTTGTTTTTCAACCTTTACCGTGTTTTTCTAAGAAAAGTTTTTTGAAATAAAAAATTGCCATTTTTCTTCATTCAGCTAAACATTTATATTTTGGTTATTATATCATTTTTAGACGAGATAAAAATAAAATATAAAAATCTAGTATGATAAGAATGAAATAAATAATCAAATTTAAAGAAATAGTAAAATATAAATATTTAAAAATAGAATAGATATAAAAGACATTTTCTTACTATTATTATTATAATATTTATATTTTTAAATGAGGAATCAGAAGTTGAAATTTAATATTTTTGATTGATTCAGATAAATTGAATAATCATTTCAGTAAAAAATTGTAATAAGATAAAACATTGGAAAAAAATGCCACCAGCAGGAATCGAGCCTGGACTTTCTAGTTACAAACTATGTAGGTGCGCTATCGCCCACTCTAACCGGGAGTTGAAAAACTCTTGCATAAGATCCACAAGAAATATGACATTATTTTGAAATTTTGGTAACTTACTCCTTATAGGTTCCTCTAATTATAATATAATTCCTCTAATTATAAAAATTACCTCCAAATATTTTTGGCTGAAAAAAATCATGAGTGATGTTAAAACAATACAAAATAGAAAAAAATATTCTTTAGGAATTTAAGGGCGTCCTGTCGTTGAAAATATGCCAGAAATTTGTTCAGCAAGTCTAGGGACTTAAAAATGTAAGTGCAACAAATTTAAATAATTTGTACGTTTGTAAAAATTAATTCTTTTTCACCTCACTTAAAAATTTTTTCTTGCACATCTTAAGGCTTTTTACAGTGAAAAAATGGTATTAAAATAACTTTCAGGTCTGAGAAGTTGAGTACTTCAAAACTTTCTACTCAAAGAAACATGAGAAAAAAATTCAGAAACTCTGAAACGTGTATTTACTAATTTTGCTCTCTATCTATGTTTTAATCAAAGCTTCTTGAATTTTTTTATAATGTACTTATATTAGTCAAAAGTTAACTAGAAAGAGAAGATTTTAAAATTACAGAAATTTTCATAGGCATACCCAATTTTTGAGCTTTCATAAATAAATTAAAATTAATTTTTTATACTAAATACTTACTTGAGTGCTAGTTCTTCTTTCCTCTTGTTCTTCAGTTCTTGGCTTAAAGCTGCACTTGTGTTACTACGTGTTACTGTGTTTGTCATACTACCGATTGCGTGAAAATTATTCACCTAGAATATTAAAAAAATTCATAAATTAATTACTTATTGAAAAACAAGTAAAGAGACTTGATTTTCTTTCAGTTTTATTATGTTTGGAAATATGACATTTAAACGAACAGAAACCAGTTTGGTGAAATCAGTAAACCGTCTAATTGTGTAGATTCCGATTAACTAAGAAAAATTGACAAAGTAATGTAGGTGGTCGTGTCAAATTAAAAAAAAAATGAATTTACAGTACCATCAGTAAGCTATCATTTGCAAGACTTCAACATTTAAAACTGATACCTATATGGTTATTCAATTAAAAGGATGAGAAAAAAATTGCAGATGCAAAAAATTCAATTTCTTAAACTAGTATTCATATTCAAACTTATTTTAAAAACTAGCAGTAAATGCATGTACCTAGATTTTCATTTTCTGAAATTATAAATATGAACAACTTAAAAATACATTATCAAAGACCTAAAGAATATGAAGAGTTTAAAAAATGTTTGACACAATAATGAATAATTTCGAACTAAAAGCATTCGAAATAAAATAAAATATATTGAATGGTTTCGAATTTTGAACAATATTTTCAATTTTAATTTAAAATTAAATACACAGCGTTTCTTGAAAATATGCATTGTATGAATCGAAGTATGGACACCAACAAAACATAGTTAATTTTCTTGTAATCCACTTGATTAAAAAAAAAAAATTAAGTCAAAAAAATTCCGAATACTAAAACTTACTATGAAAAATGTTGTTGCTAAAAATTACTGTATCGGTGAAAATAATGCGTGATCATGAACATATTGATATAAATTTTAATATTATTATGAATGTGTTATAGCTGATGTGGAAAATTGTTTTTGGACATGGCCGACATGACCTAATATGAAATTCAAAAAATTAATTTTTACTCAGAATTTCCCCAAAATATTTTTTATTTAATTATTTATAATGAGATTTTTGAGTGAAAAGTTCAACAGAAAATTTACATCATTCTATTGTATTGAAAACCTTGAATTAAATGAGTTTTTTTTTACAAATTATTGACTTTCGAGTAATATTTTGCCGGTTACTTTTAAGGATAACCATATTTTGAAAATTGTTATTACTAAAATTGAAGTTAGGCTATCAATATAAAATCTGCGCTACGAAGTTAGTATTTTTTTACTTAGAACAATGCAAAAAAGACATGGAGTGATGTAATTCTAACTTTTAATCAACGTCACTGCTCTAATTATTAATGGCAAAAGCTTAGTGAGCAAATTTCAGGCCACAATTTATTTAGAAACGAAGTTTAATATTTACTGAGCCTAAAAATAATAATAGTTCCACATTTTCAAAAAGTTGACCTTGCGTATTATAACTTTATGGCAACGAAATTTATACAAAATTAATATAAGAAAAATTATTCTCAAAGTACAAATATTAAAAGAATCATAATTACGAACTATATAACTATCCACTGCGCACGGGAAATATGACATTGATAATTAATAATATCCAAATATAAAACAAGATTACTAGGACTCCAATTTTTAATTATATAGTTTGATCACTTTAAAAAATTTGAAAGACAAAGGTTTTATTTTTTATGCGAATTTTTTTATTTTTCATTGTTTCATGTGGAAAGGGGCTTAGAAAATTGGAAAGCCCCACACAAAGTATTCAGTTCATAATGCTTTTTCGGCATTTTGCAATTGTAGAGAATTTCAATTTAAAATTATTATACGTGAAAAAGTTCAATTTAAAATATATCAGTATTAAATAAGTAATTGTTGATAAGTTTTTTATCGATGGAATTACAGTTTTTGATCTACAAAAAAATACTGTCAACAAACTGTTTCACTACCTAAATTCCGCAAATTCCTTGCAATATTTTGAAATATTTTGAAATCCATGGAATTCCTTGTATCCTTGGAATGAAGGCAATCATCTGAATTCCTTGAATTCGTGGAATTTCCTGAATTCTGAGAATTATCTAAATTCCGAGAACTTCAAAGTAATGCAAATAAAATTCAAAAGAATTTAAGGAATTGAGGGATTTCAAAGAATTCAGAACATTTAAGGAATGCAGAGGAATATACATGATCAAATATTTCACGGAATTCAGAGAACTTCAGGGATTTCAGAATATTTAAAAAATTTAAGGATATTAGGAAATTCAGGGTATTTAGGGAATGAAAGGACCTTACAGAATTCAAGGAATTCAGAATAATCGAGGAATTCAGAAAATTTCAGAGATTTCAGAACATTAATGGAATTCATGAAATTGAAGGAATTGAAAGAGTTTAGAGCATTCAAGGAGTTGAGAGAATTCTAGGAATGTCAGAAATTCAGAACATTCAAGGAATTCAAGGATTTCTGTAAATTAGGAAAATTTCAGTGATTTCACTGCATTTAAGGAATTTAGTTATATCCAGGAATTCAGAATATTTAAGGATTTCAGGAAATTTGGTGATTTTGTGGAATTTCAGAGAATTTAGAAAATTCAAGGTGTTCAGAGAATTTAAGAAATGTCAGAGCAATAAGGGAATTTTAGGAATTCATGAGATTGAATGAATTGAAGGAGTTAAAAGCATTCAGTGAATTCAAGAGATTCAGGGAATTCCGAGTATTAAAAAATTCAGGATATTCCAGAAATTTAAGGATTTAAGAGATTTCAAAGCATTTAGGTAATTTAAGGAATTCAGAGAATTCAATGAATTTCAGAAATTCTGAACATTTAAAGAATTCTGGAAATTTAGAATATTCAAGGATTTTAGGGGTTTCAGAGAATTTTAGAAATTCAGCGAATCTGTCAAATTTTCATTGCTTTAAATACAAAACTCTTAATTTTGAAGAAACAAATAAAAACGTTTAATTTTTACTTTATTATATAACAAGCTAAGAATGTCAAAGATTTCACTCCTGCTTGAAATAAAAAAATGAGAATTGCAGTATATTTTAGCTATTTAATTATTTTTACTGAAGTGCCTCGTCGTGCCGAAATTCGGGATGAGTAGCCACATATTTTTCATAGGCATGGCTAGTCGTCATTAATTTTCGGGACGACTAGTCCATCCCCTTTTCGAACTCTCTTAATTTTTCGGGACGACTAGACGCAACCTATTTTTACAGATACTAAAATCAGAATTTAAAAAGGTTATTAGCTTTTTCTTTATTCCAAGCCTTCATAAAAAATAAAAAAGCCTAATAACGGAAAAAGAAATCTAAAGAAACATAGTAAGTAAAACGTTAAATATACTTCTTTCAAAAATATAAGTTTCCAATTAATAGTTTCATTTTATTGCACAATTTTATAGATTTGAAATTGACCCCAAAGATTTTCATATGTTATTGATTGAACATCATTATTTTCCTTTCACACTAATGTGCTTCTAAACCTTAAATAATAAAATGAACCAATTAAAAAAAAAACAGGAATAAAAAAGCAAACGAATCTCTGCGAACCAATTTCATGCTACGATTTTCAAACGGAATTTATTGAATGCGAACACTTGTAGATTATCATTATTAGTAAAAATATAAAAAGAGGAAATTCGTATGGATAATCTCGATGAGAATAAGGAAAGGATGAACTACCGGTGGAAGCTTTGATAGTAAATGTATGTATCAATAAAAATGCCAAACTTACACTATCATTGCTCTTGACAAGAGATCGCCGATTTTCTGTTTTTGAAATAATCTGTGCTTCTGGTGGCTCTCTTTGAATGGTTCCACTCTTGATGTGCCAGTAGTAGGGACCTTCGTGGTCTGAAATCATTTCAGAATTCGGTCGGTCAGACACCTGTTGCGCTTCTCACGCTTCTCACCATCATACCAGCAGAGCTGGGAGGTTGAATAACGATATCGATACACATAATGGGCGTACATTACATCAATTTTCTTAAAGAGAATTCCATTCGAGATTGGAATTTTAAATCGATTTTATGATTTTTACACCCTCTCTTTTATTAGAAATATAGAATATACCCACTTCTCAATAAATATACCAAGACTGGATTTTCCACCTTATGCATTTCATAAGATGGTAATTTTATTAAATTTTCTATTATTACTACTTTTTTCTCGACAAAAATCATGTATAATATATAGAAGCAGACAGTCAAAATGCTTTCATATTTGTTTGGAAATTTAAAAAGAAATCAACAATATCCCAAATCAACAAAATCCCAAGCCAACAAAATACAATACGAAAAATTACGGAAAGAATCGATATTCCGACTATTATTCTTACAATTCAAATTAATGTAATGTTACAATTTTTAAAACAAATTTATTGGATTAAAGTGTTTTTGACATGATAACTCTTTTTACAATAATATAAAACATGAACAAACACCAATACATATTTATATCGATGCGTCCTTCTCAACATCACGCCAATTCAATTATTATCTTTATTTAAACAAAAGAAAAACGTGTTACGTAATATGTGAAATATCCCCACGGTTATACATTTTCATAGCAAAACAAAACAAAATTCTTCAAATCAAGAGACACTGTAGCCTAATTTTTTAATTTTTGTACAAAAATGTTCTCTACCACAGATGCAGCCAGTCGGATTACAATTATAGGGTGGTCACTACACATAAATATACATAAAAATAAGTATATTTTACGATTGCAATGAAGTGATTGAAGAAATTCCACTCTGCAGTGTTACCAACTGCGTTAATTTATGTTTTAATAAATAATTCAATAAGCCATATAAGATTCAAAAATACAAAAACGAGCAAACTTAATGCGTTCTTTCTAGCAACCAACTATTTCAGAACATAAATAGAAACTTACACATATTTTATATAAAAATAATACAAAAATTTTGATCTTGGTCGAAAAATTTAGTAAAAAGACATGAAATATTAAAACTACTATTTTTTTGTTTAAAAAATTTGTAGGCGAAGAAGGAACAATTTAGGATAAGTGCATCATGGCATTAAAAAAATTAGATAACCTTGCCAAGAAAAACATTCCAACAGATTATTATTATTATTAGTTCCAGAGTGAAAGAAGATTTAAATGTGATAAATCCACTCTATCTAGTACAATGGCCCCCATCCAAGTATAACCGAGTCAAGCGCTTGCTTAACTTCGGTGATGGAATAGGAAGCCTTAAACTATTCCATGTGTGAAAGCGGACACAATGAAAGCAAAATAATAAAAAAGTTTCTAACAGTATAAAAAGGTACAATTTACAGAAAGAAAGTTTTTGAAAAATAAAATGTTTTCTTAGAATGTGATCAATATTTCTACAAATTTTAATTTGCAAATTATGTAGTATCTACTCGTATCGAAAAAACCAGTTATTCGTACCGAAATTTCGGCATGAATAGGCCTTTTTTCAGGCCCGCTATTCATGCAAGAAGTTTTTTGGCATTAATATTATCCGTTTTACTGTGAAAATGAATCAAATTTCAAGATTTCCATGTATAAATTTGAAAACGATGATAAAAGAAGTGACATATGATACCAAATTTTTTGAAAATAAAATAAAATATACTTATAAATTCAGTTATTCAGTTTTTGAAGCTCTTGCAGTATTATTCGAATCATACCAATGTATGGTTATTGCTTATCGCTAGGTCGTAACGAAAAAATTGGGTTCTCCATTCGTAGTTCTAATAGGGATGAAAACTTTCTTTTCGGAGTCAAAAAAATCCCCTAAAGTTTCGTTAAAAAAAATCCACCTTATCACAATTATTATTAATTTGACAAGATTCCGTATTATCTACGAGGACTACGAGGTTGAAAAGTTAGTATGAGATTCGGGACATGATTAAAAAAAATTGCAACCAAGTTTTAAAACTTTCAATTTTGGTGATAGAAATATACTCAATATAAAAATTTCCAAGCCTTTCACATGGAAAAAAGTGATTTCCGTGAAACCAAAAAGATTGAAAATTTAATAAATTTCAGAAACTGGCTCGAAAAACGTTACAGCAAATTTGCAGACCTTTTTATATATTTTTAACCTATTTTATCCATCCTCAAAAATTGAAAACTTTTGAACTTACAATAGGAACGTACAACCTTCGAAATTTTGTTTGGATTCATACTACTCCCAGTAATAGGCCATTACGAAACCTGTAATATACTAAAGTAATATAATACGATTTTCAGTCCTTCTCGAGAAAAACAAGTTTTCAAAAATCTACGCAAGTTACATGGACGGCAACACGAGAGTGCTTCAACTACCGGTTAGATGCCCTAAGTTTGTAACCGGAAAGTCCGGGCTCAATTCCTGCTGCCCGAACTTATTCTTATTTTTTATTGCAACTGACTATTTAATTTATTAAAATCAACCCACAATATTCTTTTTGAACCATTTTTTTCATATGAAAATTTTTGTTTTCAATCTTTACCACTTTTACTCCAAGAAAAGTTTTTTTATAGAAAATACTCATTTTTCTTCATTCAATTGAAAATTTATATTTTCGTTATTATTATTTTCTTTAAAAGTAAAGACAATATATGAAAATAGTATATTAGGAATAAAATAAATATTTAAATGTAAAGAAATTTTGAAATTAGAGTGATGAGAGATATCTTTTTAAAAAATATTGCGTAAGGAATCAGAATTTTTTAAAGATGTCGTGGCAGTCACCTTTTAAATGTTCGCCTCAGAAGTGATACAGGTCGAAAAACCCAATTTTTCCACATGAAAAAAAATGGTTAACGATGAAAATTTTCGTTCGGCTTTAATAAATTTAATAGTCAATGACAATACAAAAAAATTGGATAAATAAAAAGGAAAAAAAAGGGCTGCAGGAATGGGCTCTCTGGTTACAAACTTGGGCACTACCGCCTAATCTAATCGGTATTTGAAATATTCTCACATCGCGGCCCATGTAACGTGGGTGGATTTTTCAAAAGTCTTTTTTCTCGCGAATAACTGAAAACCGCATCTTATTATTTTAGCATATTCAAAGCTTGTTGATCTACTATTACTGAGAAGAGTGTGGATCCAAACAAAATTCCGAAGTCAAAGTGAAATTTTCAGTTTTTAATGCCTTCACTAACTGGCCTATAACAAGTGCCTGTGAACTAGTGAACAAAAATGACGAAATGTTTTTCTGTTGTTAAAATGAAGACAAGAGTAAAATTTTGTTAGGTAAGAAGGACAAAACGATATAAAAAAAGAAAAACTGTCCACGAGGTTTATGGACGGTCCTAAATGACTTACCCTCGTGTTTTTCCCATCCTGGTGGAAGATTTTCGTCCTTGTCCTTGGACTCGATGGTGTCGACATCGATGGCTGCAGGTGGCTTTTCCATCACATTGTTCTGCAAAATTGCATTTTTCTGATCCTTGGGCTGTCGCCTTTTCACAGGAACATTGTGCAGCTCATTCAATCCACCTTCCACGTGAGGTGTTCCACCCATGTCTGTGGTATCGATACTTCCTTTATCACAGAAGCTGAAACCAAAATAGAAATGTATTAGGAAATGCATTAATAATAATGATAACAATAATAAATAACTTGACAGAAAATATCATATTTCTAACATACTGAAATATGAAATCATATTCTAAATAGCCCAACACTTTATGAATTATTTCACTTCTAGGGATCAAAGCGGTTCAGTAGTTAAATTTTAAGAAAAAAATGGAATTTTCCCCGAAAAAGGGCAATTAAATCCTTTAGTTAAATTATATTACATTTTGTTTAGTTAACTTTTAAAAATCGATTCAACACTTCAGCACGTTCTACTGATAATAATAAATCAGAAAAAAATTCAAGAAGATTTAAGACTGAAAAAGAAATAAACAACAAAATAAAAAAATATTTATGCATGAATTATTAAAAAATTATTTTTATCAGCAGCTAGATTTTGGTTCCTTATTCTTGTCAATTTTTTTCTAGTGTATTTATTACAGTACTGAACCCTGAGTTGTTCAAAGATTTTTTCTATGTAAGCTAGAAATTAATAATTTGAAAACAATATCAGTTATCAGTTGAATGCTCTCAGATGTTCAAAACATTTTTAATGTCAACTAAAAGAAGATTATAGTGTAAAAAAGCAGAAATTAAAAAAAATTATTATTAAAGAAAACATCAAATTTCCGATAACAATTATTTTAAATACGCAGTTTGTTCACATGCAAGACGAAGTCATATAACAATCGAATCCAAATCAATTATACTTTAATAGAGTGTCCTAATACACGCTACTTTTGCGTATTATTTTTGATTACTAAAATTTTGTTTCTACAACCTCCAGATGTTTTCGTTAGCAATTATTACTTAAAATTTTTTTTTAACTTTTAAAAAGAGACATTCTAATATCATATTTTTAAAGTATTAAAAATGAATCAAAATTCTTGTTTATTTATTGCAGATTTTATAGTCTTTTCCTTATTCACCTCTTTTCCACTTTTTCATGTTTCTTCACTTAAATTCGAACTGAATTAATAGAACCCAATAAGAAAATACAAGTATTTTTGGTTTAAAGTTAATTATTTTTGGTTGAAAAGTCTAATATTATATTTGTTTTTAAGAATTCATCTTTTCTGATTGACAATCTTATTATTTGGTTGTAAATGTGCTTATTTTGTTAAAAAAGTCCAACATGTTGCTGAAAAGTCACCCTTTTTAGTTAAAAATTAACTTTTCGATTGAAAATTCATAAATTCGGGTAGAAAGATCAACTTTTTTGTACAAAATTAAAATTATTGGCAAAAAAATTCAACAATTTTTGACAGAAATGTTTTTCTTTATTGACTAAAGAATCTTTTTTGGTTGAAAATAAACTATTTTGTTAAAATAAGTCTTTTTATATGAACTCGAAAGTTCTTAATGTAAAACTTAAATCTTTTGCTTGAAATATCAACTATTAAATTTTTGGATAAAAAATCAACTCATTGGTTAAAAGTTAAACTAATTTCTTAAAAATAAATTTTTTTGATTGAAGATTCATCAGTTTAGTTGAAAATTCATCTCTTTGATTAAAAGCGTACTTATCTTGCTGAAAAATCATCCTTTCCGTTAAAAGTTAATCTGTTTAGTTAAAAATGAACATTTTTATTGAATATTCATAATTTTGGGTTAAAAGTTCAACTGTGTTGTAGAAAATCCGCCTTTTTGGCTTGAAAATTCAACAATTTCATTGACATTTTCTTTCTTCATTGAATGAAAAATCTTTTTTGGTTGAAAAATGAACTATTTTGTTGAAAATTTGTCTTTTTTGGATGAAAATGAGAATCTTAGATAAAAATCGAGGAAAATTATGTTTAATTTTATAAATGAATTTTATGTGAAAGAAACTGTGACAAGGATAAATTACGGTAGCAGTCGACTAGGCAATTGGAAATTCTTAAGGCTTCTAAAACAATGTCCAGGGTGTTGTTAATGCGAGAAATTCAAACTTATACGATAAAGCAACTTGGCCTAAGTGAATTAAGACAATTACCAGGCAAGGAACTATAAAGATTTCACAGGGAAGTTTAACGACCCGTTAAATACAGTCTTATCATGATGTTGTGATCAACACGCCTCGTTAGTATATACAATGTCAAGGGACAAATTTAAATATCCAATTCATTAATGCAAATTAAAAATGTTATTTATTCATTCTTTGAATCAGGCGTATGAGTCACCTTCATTGATTTTTACAATGTTCTTGTAACAGTTTCTTCTGACACTTTCATAAATTTAAAAAAAGTTAATTATTTCTTGAATCGACAAATATTTCGAATAAAATATTTTGGAACTAAATATTCAGTACTTCATCATTTATTGGAATTATATCTGAAAAAAGTGGTGTAGTGTTATCTCGCCTACATTGTCGTCGAAAACCTGATTGTTTGCGACACTGCGGGAATATGACTTTCAGAGGCTGTTTTCAATTTGATTATTCTCTATTAATAAAGATTACGAGTTTTCTGCACCGTTCAGTTTTTTAAGTTTAAATTACCAATTACCAATTAGCAAAAATCAGAATTCTGGTTGAATTAACCAGAATTCCGTTTAAATTAACCAGAAGTTCTGGTTAATTCAATCATAATTCTGGTTCTTCTAACCAGAAAAAATAGTAAGAGCATATTTAACCAGAATTCCGGTTGATTTAACCAGACATTTTGTTGAGTGTGTAGGTACTGAAAATAAGATTCTGGGTAAATTTAAAACGATTGAGGTTTTAGCTTAAAAGATTAATTTTAATTTTTGAAGATTTACAAACATCTGAACAAATATTCAGTAAGATTTTAAGACAATTCAAAAGATGTTTAGAAGTCTTATTTTTTATTAAAGATTTAAAAATAATTTAAATTTCAAGCGAATTAAAAAAAAATGTTGAACAAAATTATTTCCTACAATTTCGAAAAAGAATGTAAAAGATTTTGAAAGAAAATGTATCAATTTTGTAAGAATACAAAATTTTACAAACAATTCGAGTACGCTTAAGAAATAATTAGAAGCATTGAAAAGATTTAAAACTAATTGAAAACTTGAAAAGATTTCATCAAATTTAAAACAAAATATAGATTTTGGAAGATTTAGAAAACACAAGCTTTTTAAGAATCTTGAAAGGTTTCACAAGAATACAATTTTTTGTTAAGATTTCTGGGAAAATTTCGAATTATTATTTTTTTCTTCTGAAAAACTAATTTTAAAAGGAGATTGAAAAAGAGTATAAAAAATTTCAAATGATTTCCACATATTTCGAAAAAGAATGTGGTCTTTAAATTTTTCAGTTTTGTTGTATTGCGAAAAAAATTCAAGTAAGTTTAAAAGATATTGAGAAGTTTTAAAAGATACAAAAGTAGTTTGAAATTTGAAAAAGCATGAAAAACGAAGTGTCTCATTGTCCTGAATTTTGCAGTAACTAGACACAGCCTTTCAAAAAATGTAAAACAAAATTTAAATTTTTGAAAATTTCGAATAAAAAATCCGAAGCTTTTTTAAGAATGTTGAAAGGTTTCCAGAAAATAAAGAACTTTTCTTAAAATTCATGGGAAAATTTAAAATGATTTTTCATTTTTAAAAATTAATTTTTTAAGGAAATTTAAAAAGATTTCCTAAAATTTCGCAGAAAATCTAGAAGACTTCAAGGAATTTTTTTTAAATATCGAAAGATTTTACAAAATTTTAGGATCAATTCGATTCAGTTTATTAATCTGTTTTGGTTAAGGATTCAACTAATTGTTTGAAAATTTATCTTTTTTTATGTATTCAACTATTTTGATTTAACACAAAATCGCTTTGAGTTAAAATATCAACAATTATATTTTTAGATGAGAATTCATTTTGCTTGGTTGAACATGTAACTAGTTTGTTAAAAACGCATGTATTTGGTTAAAAATTTGTCTGTTTTGAGCAGAAAATTATTCTTCTCGGTAGAAAATTAATCGATTTTAATTGAGTATGTAACTATTTTGTTGAAAATAGGTCTTTATTGGATGTGTTCAACTGGTTTTGATTTTAAAATAAAATCTTTTCTGATTGGAATATCAATCATTACATTTTTTATTGAGAACTCACCTTTTTTTGGTTAAAAATTCAACTATTTGATTGTTGAACTCGTCGAACTACATACTTTGTTAAACATTTATTTTTTTGGCATAAGATTCACTATTTTAGTTTAAAATTAATTTATTTGGTTCAAAATGTAACTATTTCGTTGAAAATTTGTCTTTTTCTAAGAAAAATAATCTTCTTGGTAGAAACTATTTTGCTGAAAATTCGTCAATTGGTTAAAAATTGAACTTTTTGGGTTGACGATTCAACTACTTTTTTCAAATTCTTTTTTTTTATAAGTTTAACTGTTTTTAATTTATAATAAAAAACTTTTACTGTTAAAAATTCAACTTGTGGGTTTGAGTATAAACTCTTTTGTTGAAATTTTGATTTGAGGTTTCTACAATCTTCAAAAATCTTCTAGAATTTTCTAATGAATCCTAGGAAAATAATATTTATATTACCTTGAAAAAAATAAACTTAAAAGAAAATTTATTCAAAATTTTTATTTTGTATTAAAATTGTTTTTCCTCCTTGAATGGAAAAAACTACACACGCGCGCAGCGCGCGATTGTTGACGCTAGTTTATTAAATTCTTCACGAAATAAACATAATGAACCCGTCAATATCTATCTCAATATGTGGAAAAAAAATTTATGGTAATCTAGATAGGTATTTTATGATTCCATTAATTCATTTATTCAATTTTTGAGTTAATTTTTAGGAGTGTCAAAACACCCCGCGTCCATGAATAAGTCAGGTATATACAGAGTGCAGTTTTCGCCTATCATGAGGGAGAAAAGTGCTGTAGGTCCTGAAAATTTCTGGAGAGCTATTTAAGTAGTGTTGAAGCATCAGAAGCACTACGCAGCGTTACCAGAGTTTGGTAGAGAAATACAGAGAGATGAACACAGAGAGAAAAATATAAGAGTAAGCTTGCGATTAGCTTTTTAATTCAAGAAATAGGTACAAAAAAAAAAGAAAGAAAAAACATTCAAGATTTAAGTAAAGTGCACCAAGATAATTATGAAAAGCTTTTATATCAAACAGATAATTTATCATATATAATTAATTTTATAATATTTGATTATAATTACCCTACAGGAGGTGACGCTAGGATGGTCCAAATTCATACAGGTATGAATTTTCAAAAAATTCCAAATATTCCAAAATCGACTTTTCACAGGACTGTCATTATTGAATTTTTGTCATGGCATCCCCTTGAATTGTTAATTAACCCGATAAAATAATACTATGACAATTTGAGAAAAATCAGTGTTTTCCATTTAATTAACATTGGGAAAAGTATAATTTTTGAAAGTGTGCAAATAATAGGAACCCTTTAATTCAACCTCAAAAACTTCCCCCTAATTAGAGAAATGAGAGTTTTACGATATATTGAAGTTTATGAACTTGTTTTGATTATTTTTCTCCAAATCATTATTAATCGATGTGGCATATTTTATTATTATCGTTTACAATTTTTTTTTGATTATTTGAAGTGAGTACTTGCAAAATGATGATATTTTCTAAATCGGACGAGTTTTGGAATCGAATTTGGAATTAATGTAAAGAGCCAATGTATTTTGAATAACAATTATCTAATTTCTCAAACAATTTAAATGTGTTTAAATGTATCTTGTGAGACAAGAACGCTCGAAAAACGTGTTTTTTTCTATTTGATTATTCAATGGATATGTTACTAATATTTATCTACTTTAAAGAAATTTTTAATAGTTTATAAAATTGCGGTGTTGAAAAATTATGGCACTTTATACATTGTACGACTTAATTAAGAAATGTGGAAAGTCAATGTATTTTCTACAGCGATTTTCAAATTTGTTAAAGAACTTATAATTATTTTGATTTCAATAAGAGTACTTTGTCTCGTGAATTTCAATAAACGAGGCTTACAAGGATGAAAATCTGTACATTTATAAATCCCATCTAAACTATTAATTTATTATGTTAGAAAATGATTTATTTAAAGACTTGCAGTAATTTTTAAAAAGTTTTCATCACTTTTTAACTTCGCAATATGATATGAAATTATATTTTTTGTTAAAGTGGATAAATATTAGTAAAATATCCAATTAATGATCAAATAGCGGAAAAAGTACGTTTTTCTAGCATTATCAGCTTTCAACGTACATTTACACACACACACACACACAATTATTATGATTAATATCACGTCAGTCCATATATTCGTGCGTATTTTTCAACGTTTAGTACGTTTTTTTTTCTCTTTTCACAAACAAGGCATCCATATGTTTGTTGAAACTATAGCAATTAGTATCAGTGATTAGGAAAATACATATATAATTGATTAACTGAATATACTCTGTGTTTTTTTTTTACTTTTAAAGTGTTGAAAAATATGAACGAACTTATGGACTGCACTGATACATTGGTTCTCTATATATATATATATATATATATCAATAAAAAATGGTTCAAACAATTGAAAATCATTTCAAAAGTTGATAAAAATTGGTAAAATATCGAATAAATAATCAAAGAGCAAAAATCACGTTTCTTAAGCGTTCTTGACTTAGAAGATGGATCTAAACACATTAAAGTGGTTTAAATAATGAAAAATTGTTTAAAGAATTAAAGATCACATTAAAAGTTAATGAAAATATATGGCATATCAGTTATTGGTGATCTGGGAGAAAGGAGTAAAAAAAGTTAATAAACTTCAATACATCTAAGAACTTTCATTTCACTAGTTAGGGGTTTGTTTTCGAGGGTGAATCAAACGGTCTTATGAGGGTAAGAATTGAAAGATATTGTCGATTCGTATTCGTTGAAGTATTTCCAATGAAGCAAGAAACTTTTTATTTGACCTTAATTATAGATTTACACACTCTTTTACCAATGTTAATTAAATGGGAAACTTTAGGGGATGTGCAGCACGTCTTTTTATTAACCGATTTTGTTCAAATTTTCAGGGTTATAATTTTTTCGAGTCCGTTAACAATTTCAGGCAGTGACGTTACAAAAATTTCTAGATCGATTATTTGAACCACCTTAACGTGACACCTATCCTTTTAGTTTGAACATTCGTTCAAAATTAATTACAATGTTTAAAATCATTTAGTAGAATACTTCTTGACTGATAAACAAAAGTGTAACTGGTATAAAAAAGATAATTATTATGCAATGCGATTAGGTAATTCCTTCAAATTAAAAGTAAATTTATCTGAAAAAATTGCGTCTACTTTATATAGAAGTACGGAAATGTAATTTGCAATATTTTTGTATGTATTTGTAATTTATGAATATTGGTGGTCCAGTTTCTCTATTCAAATGCTACATATTCTAGGAATAAAATATTTTCTTTCAGAAGTTCTACTTTGTGGAAGTAACGCAGCAATCTTCGAAGTCAAATTAAGTTTCAGTATCTACATAAAAGAAAACTCTTATCGTTATCGTAATAATAGCAACGGGATTTGCGACCAAAGGAACTTGCAGCAGTAAATCAACAACAATAACAACAGAAGCAACAATCTCATAACAAAAATCAGCATCACGCCCACAAAGACCACTAATTACTCCTTTTAAAAATACTTGAAACCGACAAATTGAACTAGGAAAATTTTTCTTTGTAATTTTTGAAAACAAAAGGAAACAAAACTACTTAATTTGAAGAAAATCAAATCACTACAATAAATTAATTAATACCAGATATCTTGTTTATCAAAAATCAGTTCTTTAAGTCTTAAAACAAAATAAAAAATACTTCATGCAGGCTAAAATAAATAAATTTTAATAATTTATTATAAATTGGGCAGGCAGTCCATGCGGAAGTCACAGAATTATTTGTCACTCAAATGTGTTCTTTTTCAAAGGCAATAAGACGAAACGTATCTTACCAATCGAAATAATGATTCTCGTTTTAAATTTTTATGTTGATAATGAATGTACTTGCGTAAAACAGTTTATATTTCTTAGAATAACGAATAAAAACAGTAGTAATGTCGGTTTCAAGGCATGATTTTTAAATTTTTAGAGGGTCTACGAAAAGCGTACGATGAATCCGTACATACTTTATGATATTGGCGCCGGAAGGATTGGCGACCGGTTCTCCAGGAGTTTCCTGAGAGGAAGTTTTCGGCAGGAGCTCACTAGCCGCCCTGGGATTCCCATTGAGGGTGTCGTCTATCAAAGCGGACTCAGCGACCACCGCCACACCCTCATTGCCGTACCTGAATCATCGGGGCATCACAGAAATTAGGAAAATGTTCACGATCCTTGTTTTTACAAACCACCACAGGAAATAAATAAAAAAATATTCAGGATTTATACTCTCTTCTCTGAAAGAAGAAAGACTGTGCGCAGCGAGTAATCAGAATTGTCATAAAGTAGTTTTAATTTTAAAAAATATTGGTTAGTTTGAAAATATTTATCATTATGTTTCCCACTGGACGAGTAGAAATTCAGTTAAAATTAAGCGCCCCTTTTCATGGTGAGGATAGTAAGTAAGATAAGTTAGGATTTTTTTCAGTTAATGATGACAAAGGTAGTTTGATGTTTCAACGTGAGGGTCCGGCGTACTTACTAAGCAGGATAAATATTACAGAACTTTTTTTTTCATGAACTGTTTCTTCTAGTTGTAGAGAGTAATATTTGTAAAACTAAATTTGGTTTCAAATACAATATTTTAATATTTTCAGAAAACTTACATAGGAAACTTTTTGTACCACCCCCCTTGAATGAGATAATAACATATAACAGAGACAGTAAAATATGTAAATCTTAAATAAGATAAACCAAATAAAGTATATTTTCTAATTTTTAGGGTTTCTTAGCCACGGGTACAATTTTTATTTTATTACTTTGTTATTTAACAACACAATATACATTTTTCTAAACGATCGAACTATTTTGCATCTACTTATTTTTATGTGCTACTTCGAAAATTACAATACTTAGAGACATTTTTCTTCTTCATTTTTTTGCTCAAGATATATGTAAAAACAATGCTAAGTTTTTCATTCAAAAAATCCAAAGTAATTGTTAATTTTTAAGAAAATTTAATAAAAAAATGCATATCTTATGTTTGCCATTTCACACTGTAAACACTTCCTTCCTGTAAAAAAATTGATCAACAATTTATCTGCAATCAATAATATATACGATTTTTTAATACCCGATAACAATTGTTCATTATTTAAATACATTTGATAAATAAAAAGAGATTTTCACTGAGGCTTGGGAAATATGTTTTTCCTATTTTGTATTGTTTCAACATCACTCATGATTTCTTTTCAGCCAAAAATATCTGCAGGTATATTTGCAGGTGTGTCCTTTAAGGGTTAAATTGCTTTGAAAAATCCTTTGCTCATGATACTTTATCAACCAATAATTATTATTTATTTTATAAATAAATTCACAACTTGACTACTTGTCAACAAATGGATATTGTTTTTTGTTACGAAATCGACTGCCACTGACTCAGAAAGGACTGATTATTTTAGAAGACTTTATCAAGCTACAACATTCGCTATTTATTTAAATATGTTTGATAAAAAAATACAAATACAGAGTTAAGATTGAAAGACCACTACATCCACAAGTACAAGCAAAATTTAGAACTGCCCAACTTGACAGTATACAAATACCTAAATAAAAGGTCTTTGCTTCCAAAATTCATTGTACTTGATACTTCTCTCATCATTTTTACTTAAACACTTCTCTGTCAATAATATATGCGCTTATTCGGAAATTAATTCCAATAATCGTTAATTTGAGAAATGTTAAATAATATAAATTTCCTTCGAATTTTTAATTTGGTGTATAACTTTGTAATGTGAAAAGAAGAAAAATGTTACATCTACCCATTTTGACTTTTAGAACTGCCCATTTCAATTTACAACTGACTGACTTGGGTAGAACTGCCCTTTACGGTATATCCTGCACCATAGACAGTAAAATTTAAATTGTTTAAAGAAACGGTTCAAAAATTACGAAATCGCGAATTTTTAAATAAAATTCTTTATAAGAAAAAAAAACAATGGTAACTCATTGATAATATAACATAAGAAAGGTATCTGGACAATAGGGTGAATTAAAAAAAAAAAAATTTTATAATTTAAAACGCCTTTGCACCGAAAATTTGGCCTCTGGGCCCCTTATAACGTGTATAAAATTTGAAATGAATGGATTTATATTTTGCAGTTGAGCGGAGTAGAAATAAATTGTAAAAAAATTTTATTCGCAGAGTTTTGGAAAATTCGTGAATGTTATTTCTGTTTCTTAATCTGCATAATATGCCTAAATTTTACCATTTTTTCAGGTTTTCTATTTGAGTTTATATAGGAGAAATTAAATTTTTATGGAGACCTGAAAATGAAAAAAATCTAGAAGCTATACAAATCATAAATCATTTTTTTTTCAGCAAAGAAAAACTTTCTTATATTTAAAATGTACTTTTTTAAACAAATTGAGAAGATCAGATCGTTAAAAATGATGAGTTGCTAAACTCGTTGTTATAAATCGTCTTTTTGAACGATCTGATCTTCTTAATTTTTTTGGCAGTACATTTTAAAAATAAGAAAGTTTTTCTATGCTGAAAAAAAAAATTATTTATTATTTTTAGAGCTTCTACATTTTTTTTCATTTTCAGGTTTCCAAAAAAAATGAATTTCTCCTATATAAACTCAGATAAAAAACCTGAAAATTTTGTAAAAACTAGGCATATTATGCAGATTAAGGAAGAAAAATAACATTCATGATTTTTCCAAAACTCTGCGATTGACATTTTTTTATATTCTATTTCCAATCCACCAACTGTAAGATATTAATCGATTTATTTTAAGTTTTATACACGTTACAAGGGACCCAAAAGCAAACTTTCCAGCTCTAAGGCATTTTCAGTTTATAAAATTAGTTGTTTTCGATCCAGCCTAATGGCAAGACATTTTGAGTTAATTCCTTTAAAAACGAAATCTGCTGGTTGAAAATGGACAAAAATCATAATTATTTGTTCATAAAATTTATTTAATTGAATAAAAAATTCTGTCACGTGATACAATCTTCCAATAAATTAAGTGCTTTTTGAGTTACTGACAGTCGACTTCATAACAAAAAAAAACAACATACTTTTGTTGTCAAGTATTCAATTTATCAACTTGTTTATAAAAGTATTTATAAAATAAATAATTATTGTCTATTGGTAAATTATCATAAGCGAAGGATTTCCCTAAAGTTGACAAAAATTTGTATTTTTTTGTGAAATTTATTCAACCAATTAAGAATTGTTATCAATTATTAACAAATCGTACATATGAATTATTTCCAACAAATTTCTTATTGATTTTGTTAAAGGAACGAAGTCTTTAGAGCGCGAAATTGCTAATATATTCAGTTGTTTATTAAATTTGCTTATGACATAAAGAAATTACTTTCGAATTTGAATAATGGTAACTATGTATTGTTTTCACGTATATTTCGAAAAAAATTGACAAAAAAGTTAAATGAAAAAATTAAAAATAACTTATTAACTTGTGAATATAAAAATAAACAACTTTTTTCAATTAACATGCTGAATATTACTGCATATTAATTGCAGGAAAATTGGATCTCACAAATCTCTTTCAAATTTAGTTGAATTTCATAAAAAAAGCGTCGTACTTTTTTCCCTGGCAAGGAAGTGAGGGGATATGAGGGAGGGATGGTAGGGAAAAGTGAGTGAGGGGCGGGCAAGTAGGGGCGGGAGGGCAGCGATAAGTAGAGGAAATAAAGTGAACGGGAGGGTAGTTGGAAAGTGAGGTTGAGTAGGGGAGTGGAAGAACCGTGAGGGGATGGATGGTCGAGGAGGGGTAATGTGGAAGGCATGGTGTGTAGTGGAAGGGAAGTGATGAGTAGGGAAGTAGGGAAGGGAGGAAGATGTGAAGTAGTAGGGACGCGGAGGGGTAGTGTGGAAGGGAGGGTGAGTAGTGGAAGGCAAGTGAGGAGTAGGGAAGGGAGAGGGATGGGAAGTAGTGGAAGGAAAGTGAGGGACGGGGAGGAAAAGTAGGGAAAGTGATGGGCGGGATAGTAGGGGAAGTGAGGGAGGAGAATTATGGTAGGGGAGGGGCCATAGGCGAATATATGGGGAGGGGATTTGAAAAATTTAATTAACTTTTATTTGCATTTTTGGTTTGAATGATTCTGCTAATTAGACACATTAAAGCAAGTATGTGTCCTGATTGGGAGTCCGTGACATGGCACTGACTGTTATTTGCATACTTTTCTTTGTCTCCTCTTCGCTGTTATTCACATCGCAGGAAATTAACGCTACTCTCTATGCCAGCACCATTTTAATTAACGATCAGGGAACTGAGCCAGACCTATCTCTCTCTCTCTGTCTCTCTCTCACTCCCTCTTTTCTCTATCCTTGAACTTTCTTCTAGAACGCATTTACTACAGTCTCGCTAACCATAGCGATGCAATTAAGGGATTAGTCAAGTACTTGAAAACTAAAATCCGAAAAGGAGAACCAAGTTTATAGGGAAGAAAAAATGATCAAATACTAGAAAGAGAATTTTCCCATTGGCAATACTGTCTTTCGTGATGGCAGCTGAAATCCTGAGGGAAATTTAAAAAAACGAAACGCTTCGGGCTTTTTTCGCCCCTTCAAAACTTCTCTATTGTTTGAAATTTTTGTTTTTAATTAAGAGAAAACTGTTAAAAGATACTAAATAAAAGGTTTTTATAAATTTGCTCTATAAAATGTATCTTTTATGCTGCTCAACAGAGAAAACAAACTCGTAAAAACCACAATTAAAAATGTTCACATTTATCTCCAAAAGTTAACAAAAAATTTCCCAATATATAGGGTAATTGGTACAATGATTGGACACTTACGGAATTTTTTGGTGCAAAATTCTAAAATACATAGATGGATAATAAATAGTATAAAGATTCAAATTACTATAGTAATTTTTGAAAAATGGTTAACTTTTAATAAGCCGTGATTCAATAAAATTCATCTATTTTTAAAAAGTTAATAAGAAGAAATTCCATTACGCAAACTATTGTTAAAACAATTATTTTTCGTGAGTTTTAAACTTTTTTCATGAAAAATTATGTTTTTTTCTTTCATAAGACACGACTGATAGTAGAATTTTAATTCTTAAAATCACAGATAACTTTTTTTCCAGAGACCTGATTTTTCGTGTGACAACTAAAACGCTAGTGGTTGGAACTGCATCGGTTATTGGTACCCCCTCTAATTTTCGTTTAATTCTAAGAAAATACGATCATTTATCGCATTTTACAGTGATTACAATTTTTTTTTGGTATTTCTTACAATCATTCGAGATTACCTGCGAATTGAAAAAAATGACAGAAATTTTGTTCAAAGTGCAGTATTTTCCAAACGAGAGTAGTAATTAGGAAAATTTGCAAAATCAAAAAATTGTGGCTGTTTTGCTAGAATTATTAATCTTTTCTCGAAAACTCACTTTAAAAAATTTCTTTTTATTTTAGAAATAACTGGTCATATGTACAACATATCTCGTGAGATTAGAAAAGATGTTGGAAAGCGATGTTATTTGTCTGAGTGATATAATTTATAAAAATATAATGTTAGAGATAGTAAAAATAACATACTGCAGACATACTTGGTCTGAAGTATGTCATTTTTACCATCTCTAACATTATATTTTTATATCTCCTGAGTTTTGTTGTTGGTAAACCACTGCTTTAAATTGCAAAATATTATTTTGTGAAAATCAAGTATTTGCGTTTATTTCGGAAATAACGAAAGGTACCAATAAATGTTCAGATAAAAATTTATACACCTAGAAAAGTTCTACAAAAAATATCTCTTGCTCATTTGTGATATTTTGCATCGTTTACAAGAAAAAATTAAAAATTATATTGAAAGAAAAACCATTTTTCCCGGTCTCAAAAATAATTAAGCCCCTATAAAACTAATATGATGCCTTTATAATATGTATAAGCAGAAACTGTGATGCGGGCTACTATTTTTGAGGACGGGAAAATTTCTTTTTTTTAATATACTTTATTAATTTTTTTCGCAAATGATGCACACTATCACAAAAGAGTAAGAGGTGTTCATTGCAGAACTTTTCTAGAAGTTTCAAATTTTATATAAACATTTTTTTCCTTTCATTGTTTCCGAGGAAAATGCCAAAATTAGATATTTAAAAAATAATCTTATTCAATGTGAAGCAGTGGTTTAACAAGAACGAAACAGCTATTTAAAAAAAATTAAAAAGCGGGATTTTTGAGAAAATCCACTTTTGAAAATTTTAGAAAAACAGCCGCATTCTGTCATTTTCTAACATTTTTTAATTCTCTTGAGATCCAATGGAAGAGAAAGAATTCGAATGACGAAAAAAAAAATAGAAATCCGAAATGCCTACTCTGGTTTGGAAAATACTGCATTTTGACAAATTTGCTGTCAATTTTTGAGAATTCGCAGGTAATCTTGGAATGATTGTAAAAAATCCAAAAAATCTTTTTTATGAAACAACATTTTTCACGTTTTCGTCCACTGTTATTAATCAAAATTAAACATTCCAATATATTCTGCGCCAAATTTAAAACGGTGGAAAGGCAAAAAGAGGTAACTGACAAAATGGCAATTGTATAGGAGTGATAAATAATCAAATTTACATTTTTTGTTGTTGAACTATGAAGATATTAAAACAAATGCCTTTCGCGAATATCAAAAAATGGTTTGATCACAAAAGTCTTTATTTTGAATGGATATGAAAATGTAATTTTAAAGTATTGCTACCATAAAAAATACGATTTCGAACGAATCCTCTTAACACGATGTGTATTTGAATTTTTGAGAATTTTCTAGCGAAAAACAACCATTTTCAAAAAATTGTCAGTTACCTCCCTTTGCCTTTTCACCCTTCAATATTTTATTTGTTCATTTGTTACCTAAAATCTAAATTTCCTCTTAAGGTGACAATAACCGGTGAGCTTGCAAGATGAGATTGTGTCATTTTTATCCAACATGTTTCTAAATCCAACATTATGATTTAATAAAAGCTTTTTTGCTCAAAAAATGTTTAGTTTCTACATCAAGAAACCGTAAAATAGGAATTCCCATAGAGAACAAGATGGTACAGAAGCGTATTGCCTGCGGTAGGTATTATGTAGGTTAGTAACCACATGCATGTGTTGGATAGTTGCCAGTTGGAGGTTGAAAGGGGGGTGTGAAATGGAATATCAAAGAAGCCGCAGAGAGATCGGGTTTTACCCGATTCACTCTAATGATTACTGCGGCTTCGTGCCCTTATTATGCTGCTCAACAGAGAAAACAAACTCGTAAAAACCACAATTAAAAATCTTCACATTTACCTCCAAAAGTTAACAAAAAATTTCCCAATACAAAAAAGATTCCCGCTAATCAGCAGTCATCTTTCGAAATTGTTATAAATAGTAAACTTATTTTTTTCAGATATTTGCTGCAAACTATTTGGAAGGTCTTCGGACAAAAAAAGAAGGTTTACTTTCTTTAATTGCAGATATTGTAAGAAATATAAAGATAACATAAAGATTTTTATAGGAATTTGCACACTTGTAGAATTATGGTAAATAATCGACATTTATTTTTTATATTAGTAAAGGTGCATTCCAAAGGGGAAAAACGACATCTGAAGGGTTAGGGGTGGTTTTAACATTTCAAGTATAATCAAGTGATTTAAAATGTAAAATAATTTGGAGGGTTTTCTGAGGTCAGTGAATTTAAATCTAAGGTCTTTTTGGATCACTTACTTGATTATACCCACAATTATACCTGGAATGTGAAAACCACTCCTAAAATTTTTCATAGTTCTACAAGAGTAACATAATCGAGAATATTAACTTATTTGTGACAAGCTTAGTCTTGGCTAACTTAGTCGTGAATAACTTAATCCCGACTAACTTTATCATGACTAACCTAACATTGAATTAAAAATAGTAATTATAATTTTTGCACATTCTTCCAGGAAGATATCACGGTTCTTTCACGGTTCTTAAGAATTTTTCTGGATCATTGAAATAAAAAAAAATTTCAAGCTGTTTAAGGTGAAGATTTTATTGTTTTAAGTAATGAAAACTAAAATGCAAATTAAAGAAGCCAAAATTGAACTCTTCCGAATTTTCAACTTTCCAAATTAAAGCTTAAACTTAAAAACTTCGAATTCAATCGTTTAATAATGGACAAATTATATATAATTTGTAATAACTAATTTATAATAATTTAATTTTAAGGGCTTCAAAAAAAGACCTTATCTCACTATTAAACATAAAAATGATTAAGTATCAATTTCACAAACTTTAAGTATACAAACTTTTATCAGTGGAAAAAATTTCCGGCTTTTAACATTTTTTCTCGGTCATTAAAATAAAAATAATTGTTGGTAACTACAGAGTTCACAGCCCAAAATGTTCTCAAATCAGGGGAAATAAAGTGTTTTTTCATGAAAATATGGGAATAAATGATTTTCAAGAAAAATAATATAATAGATGCATTACTGAATTCAATATGAAATGCTTTGAATTCCTAAGATTTCAAGTAGAAATATATTGCACTTTCAGCAAAATAGTTGAATTTTCAACGTAAAGAGATTCATTTTTGCAACGAAAAGAGATGCATTTTCTACCCGAAAATGAATTTTTAACCAAATAGTTGAGTTTTTAAGCCAGGAACTTGAACGGTTTGTGAAATAATGTTCTTTTTCATTAAACAATTGACTTTTGAACCAAACAGTTGAATTTTCAACGAAATTGTCAAATTTTCAAACAAAAAAGATTCAACTTCAATCCAAAACAGTTTCATTTCAACCAAATAGTTGAATTTTTAATTCAATCAAAAAAGATTACTTTTTGACAAAATAATTGATTTTTTAGCAAAATAGTGGAATTTTCAAGATACAAAAAAAAAATCCTAACCAAATAGTGGAATATCGTCAAACAAGAATAAAATTCAAACACAATGTCACAAACAGTTGCATTTTCAAGCAAATAGTCGAATTTTCAAACAAATAGTTGAATTTTCAGAAAAAATAATTTTCAGCCAAACAGTTGCATTTATAACAAAAAGAATAAACTTTAAAAAATAATTAGATTATCCTAATAAGTTCTATTAACTCAGTTTGAATTTTAACGAAAAAACGAGAAAAAAGGGAAGTTTCTTGAAAACAGGTGGAAAAAAGGAATTATTTAAAGAAAAGGTGGAAACAAAAAGGGAATTAAGGCAATTTTTTCACAAAAGAGGGTAAAAATAGCAACTAACTAAACATTAATTGTTCAATGTAGAAAAGAAAAAAAAACAATCTTCTTATAAGAAATTTTATATTTGAAATAAAAATCATTAATAATAAAATCGTGAAACTTATAAGTGTAATTAAACATTTCTTTCCAAGATTTGTCCTTTTGGCCTTTGGCTAAAATATTTTACATTTCAAAAATATGAATTTTTTAAATCAGCGAAAAAAGACATTAGCTACAAAGTCGTATTTAAATCCTTAATAGTTTAATTTGAAATCGTTCAAATTTTTTCCTCATATTTTTAAAATGTTTTACAATGTTTCAGTTTCAACTTTTTCTAAGAGTGTTTTTATTGTCTTTTCAAATGTAGAATATATAAAGAGAAAAGGGAATGTTTTTTAAGAATAGGGGAAAAGGAGAATTTAACAATGGGAAACACAGGGGAATGGACGAAAGACTGTGATTCTGGATCTTGGCTTTTCTTACTTGATAAATATTTTTTTACCATGAAGCCTTAAAGGACACACCTCCAAATAAAGTAAACGATATTTCCTGCTGAAAAAATTCATGAGTGATGTTAAAACAATACAAAATAGAAATCAAATATTTGCAAAGCCTCAGTAATGATTTAACTATTCGAAAAAAATACTTGAAACAAAAAAACGTAGACAATCGGAAAATCCGTGAAGAAACAGTGACCCCAAGTGTCCTTTAATGGTTATGGACGTTTCATCATGTGCTACTGTTAAAATTAAATCTATTATTTCATAATATTTAAGTCTTTTAATTGAAAAGTAAACAAAATTCCTGGGTTTCTCCCGGTTTTTAAGAAGTCCTTGCCATCTCCCGGTCTCTCGGTCCAGTGGCTACTCCGGTAGTTAAGAATTTTTTATCGATTTATTCGGAATTACCAAAAAAGAGTTTACAAAAATGCAATAAAAGTTTAATCAAATTCAAGAGTTGCGACCTGATTTAATTGCGTCAGACTAAAATATCTATAAAACGATTTGATTAAATATGTAACCGGACCGACATGGCGTTATTGGAAATATATAATGTATAAAAAAGGGGGTGAAATGAAATGTGAAAAGAGAGTTACGAAATAATTCAACATAATATCATGTGCATCGATCATTCAGAGCGTCAACAACCTGGAAATGACATTTTTTATTCCTACAGACAAATAAAAGTAGCAGCCTGTTGTAAGTAACATATAGAGATATAGTATATATGTATATGGTGTCATCCGTATTCCCTTTAACGTATATAGTAATATATGGGTAATTCTCTACAGATAGGGCATTTTCGTGTCCTAGGGATAAATTATTAAAATTATTGATTGTATTGTTCAAAAAATCGGCACGAATTTTCCTTTAAGTGCCTCATAATATGAGCCATAGGAAAAAAATTGATTTCATTATCGCAAATTACAATAAAATAAAATTATTCGAAACCACCATGTTATAAGCCTATAATGCCTCCTGAAAAGTGAGCGTTAGATAGCCCTTTACCGAACGGTGTCAGCTGCTGACAGATTATTAGTTCCAAAGGTCGCCACACTGACAGATTACTAATTCCACAAATGGCCACTAAATAAGGCACAATGTATCCTCTAACCGAACCATTTTCAAATTTCGCGCCATACGAGATTACCAATCACAGCCAAGCAGCTGACTGCCACGTCGGTCGTATGTTTTTACAACCAAAGATATTATAAACATCACGACTCATATTTCAGACAGCCCTAAAGTGTCATAAAATGCTGCTTTCGTATAAAATATCGCACATCACTCGTTAGGTTAGGCAGGTACTAAGGTGGAGCTCAATGTTCGCAAGGACGACCTGAAAAACCCTGGTTTTACAACTTGTCTTGCAAACATTGATCTCCCCGTAAAGAACTGTCATGAACATGCCCGAGGCATAGTTTACAGTTTAATAGGAAATATTTAATTATAACTTTGTTTAATGCACGCTTAATGGTCTTAAAAGATATATCAAAAGGTACAATTTCCATCACTAATATCCTAATTGAGGTATATCAAAATATCAAATTTGTTAACAAAACTAGCAGCAATAATTTGAGAGGTATGGTTTTATTTTTCAGGCAAAATCTTCTTAATTCTTCACTGACTCGTATGGAACGGGTCTTGGAAAATTGTAAATCTACCTAGAAAGTATTGAGTTTTTAATGATTTCTCATTCTTTTAAATTACTTGGAATGCTTTAAAACTCTTTCAAATCCTTTCGCATTCTTGTGACTTCCTTGAAATCTTCTGAATTCCTCCTAATTCTCAGATATACGTGAATTCATCAAAATTCTCTGAATCATCTGAATTCCTTGAATTTGTGAAATTTTCTGAACTCTGAGAACTCCCTGAATTGCAAGGACTTCAATATAATGCAAAAAATCGAAGGTATTCAAGAAATTCTATGAAATCGGGGAATTTAAAGAATTCAGAAGATTTGAAAAAATTCAGGAGATTCATAGAATTAAAAAAATGAAGAATATTCGAGGATATTAGAGAATTCCAAGAATTAAAGAAATTCAAGTATTCAGAATGTTCAAGGAATTCAGTAAATTAAGCGAATTACAAGGATTTCAAAGCATTTAGGGAATTCCAGGACTCTTAAAGATTTAAAAATAAAATCAAAACATTTTTAATATTTTGATATATGCTTTCAATTAAAGGTTGTTTAATTTGAAACGATTTTAGTTTGAAATAATTTAATGTTGGAAGTTTAATGTTTAAAGCTATTCAACAAGAACATTTTTTTTAAATTTTCTACAGTTTTAAAAGATTTAAAAAGGGAACACTCATGCTTGAAATTAGAAAATTGTATTTTTTATAGATTTTAGCAATTTAATTATTTTTACTGAAACTAATATCAGAAGTCAAAAAGGTTTCGTCTTTATTCCAAGTATTTTAAGTGATAACAAAATTAAAAACTAATTACCTGTAAAAGAAAATTAAAGAAAAATTGTTTAAGTAACACGAAAAATATATTTATTTCAAAAATATTAGTTTTGAAATATTAATTTTATTTTTTGTACAATTATGAAGATGTAAAATGAATCCCAAAGGATTCCATACATTATAAATTGAATATTATTTCCTTTTACACTCATATGTTTCTTCATATTAAATAATAAAACGAAAAAATTAAAAAAACAGGAATAGAAAAACAAGAGCATCTGCGAATACCTGTACATTATTATTATTAATTTTTTTTATTCAGAAAAAAACGTTTTGCTTTGTTTTTTATTGTATCAATATTGTGTCTGTTTCTTTCTTATTGTTGGATTAAATTGCCTTATTATATTAAATAAGAAGCCTTAGTTTGAAATAAATTTTGGGAAAAATTTTATTATTTTAAAAGTGCCCTGTATGTGGAGACCCATATAGTATAGTAATATATAGTATTGAATAGTATAGTATAGTGCAAAACGGTGATGCAGAGTCCGTGGCGTCGGGACGACGCTCGGTCGATCAATACACACTACCACTTCCATTCCTCTGTTCCTCTACAACTCCCAACTCAACCCCAACCCCCTTTGATGCTTTCGCACCGAGCGAACTGTGCTGGCGTCTTACCGGCTGGCTCGTTGGATGGTAGGAAGAAAGGTGGCTCACCCTTATGTAGGTGGCTCAAAGCGGCTAGGCAGGGTGGCGGGTAATTAACTTTATGTTGATTTGTACCGCATCGATTCTCCACTTGCCACAACCCAGTCTCGTAAAGCAAATTTTAGACTACATTTGTACTTCAGAACTTATACAATGTGACTTTACATCCTCAGCGACTGACACATTTTAATATCATTTCAAAATAAATAGACTAAACTCCCGATAAAAGAACCGTTTCGGACATGGCTTGCATTGGCCTTGATCCTAAATCGGAGGAAATTAGGCATCAACAGGCAGGGCCGCATGAATCATTTCTGTTGGATTTTGAAGCATGACGCAATCTAATACAACTAACGCGCTGAGAGCGTGGTCCTCGAGCTATTTGTCACGCTTGAGTGAGCGTATCCTCTCTTTCAGCCCTCCGGCTCCTCTCATCAGAAAACTGCAGACGCCATCAGTTCTAGGAATATCATAAACCGGGAGTTCTTATATCGGGAGTTGAGTGTAGATATAAAGTTCGTCGGGCCTAATGAACGATCCAATCTTTTTCATAAAATGAATGATTTACATTATATGACCTATTACATATGATATCTTCTAATCTGACCCTGTTGATGTCACGAAATTATTTGAGACTGAAATATATATGTTCTCGAAGCACTGAACGTATTTTTTGTTTTTTATACAAACATTTTCTTCACAAACTTGCCGCTACTTGAATATTTAGGCGAATTAAAGGCCTCACAGTCCCTATAGGATAAAAAATAGGGACTCGAAGGTACTTTTTGTCATGCTCATAGGGTCCTTTTTTCGCGCTCAAATGGCATCCTTTTTACAAAATTGGGGTATAACAAAAAACTTACTAAGGAAAAATGAGCTAGTAATACAAAGTGAATTAAAGGTTTACCGTGGTTTTAATTTCACTATCAGCTTTCTAAAAAGTAGCAGGCAACGCCGGTTTGAAATATAAAAACAATAAATTCAGGATTTACAAAAATTATTAACAAATCCATTTAAAAATGATCCACTGAAACAAACACGAGTGTTTGAGAAATATTGAGATTTACGACAAAGTGTCACTTAGAATGACCAGCCCGACAACACGAGGCAAAATACTAAAAACTCAAAAATTTCTTTAAATATTAAAAAAATGTTTGATGAATTAAATGCTTAAGAAATATGAAGAAAACACTACAATTTTGATATTTTTTAGGAAAAATTCCAAATGAAAACCATTCAAGAAATGCACTTTCAAGTTCAATTAGGAATTGATTAGATACGCAAATATAACCTATGCATCGAACCTCATTACTTAACTTCCTCAGTGGTTATATTTACGGTTAAATTTGTACTAGAACTGGTGACAAAGTCGGTCCGTTAAATTTAAATAAAAAATGCTCTAAAAAACCCCTCAGTGCTTTTTTACGAGTTTGTTTTTAGGTACTCACAGTGCGTGCATATAACAATTCCTGCTAAAAAATCCAGTTTGAAAATAAAATCCGCGAAGTCTGATGAAGTATGACAAAGTTAGAACATTTCAAGTTTCTTTAGGTTATTGCATTATCCTTCAACATCAATATCAGACTTTTTTCGTATACTCTTTCCGATAAGCGCAATTTTTATTTTTAGCTAAAATAAAGGGGGATATTTGATTCTATTTAAATTGGATTTGAAATTCAATTTACGATAGGTGCACTTTTTTTATTTTTAGCTAAAATTACGGAGAATATTGGATTTGATTTGAGTGTGATCTGAACGTGATTTGAAAACTAATTTCCGATAGGTACAATTTTTGGTTTTAACTGAGATTAGGGAGAGTATTTTACGTACGGAATATTTTCGAAGATTTCTTACAATAGGCAGAGGCCGTTAAATTTGAATGAAAAATGGACTCAAAACCCTTTTAGTTTTTTCTGCGCGTCCGGTTTTAAGTACTCTCTCTGGGCATGCATTTTACTGACCCTGCTAAAAACTCCACTTTGAAAATAATATGCGTGAAGTCTGATGAAGTGTGACAAGTTTCGAACATTTCCAGTATTTTGGATTATTGCATTGCCCATCAACATCAAGATAATTTTTTTTTCGTGTACTCTAAGATTAAATTTTCGATTGGCGCAATTTCTATTTTTAGTTTGAATGAAGAAGGATATTTGATTCGATTCAAATTTTATTTGAAATTAAATTTCCGAAAGGTGCAGTTTTTTTTACTAAAATTAAGGAGAATATTAGATTTGAATGTGATTTAAAATTCGCTTTTCGATAGGTGCCATTTTTTTATATTTAGATAAAATTAAGGAGAATACTTGATTTAAATGTGATTTAAAATCCAATTTCCGTTAAAAGAAATTTTTTTATGTTTACCTAAAATGAAAGAGAATATTTAATTAGACTCAAATTTGATTTGAAATCCAATTTCCGATAGGTACAATTATACAGGCCGACAAATTTTGAAGCCAGAGACCAGACCTAGCATTTCCGAAGGATTTTGATGCGCTGAATCCGAATCCGAGCTCAAAATTGCTCCTGTACGTCAAGTTTTCAAGATATCCTAACCTAAAAGTGCAAAAAACGCGTTTTTTAGCTGTTTTTGAGGTTATGTAACCGAACAAGA